>PVJA010026992.1:0-29045 GCA_004027025.1 Myocastor coypus | reverse complement strand
TTTTTTTTGTCTTTTTGAGACAGGGTCTCGCTATGCAGCTCAGGCTGGCCTTGAGCTCACTTTTGTAGCCCAGGCTGGTCTTGAACTCGCACTGATCCTCCTGCCTCAGCCTCCCAAGTGCTGGGATTACAGGCATACACCACCACGCCCGGCTAAGTCCTTAATTTTTAAAACTATTATGATTGGTAAGGTCTTTTTTCTTGCTGGATCACTTTGATAACTGATGTTCCTTTCTTGTGCTTTTCAGAACTCCATGACCCTGTCCTCCAAAGTGCTCCTACTGTGTATTCAAGTCATGCTAACAGGTAGGCAAGGCAACTTGTCTCTTTGCTATATTGAAATATCTGTGATTGGTTAAGTTTATAATAGAGAAATGAGGTTTAGCTTGGCTGCTGTTTCAAGGTGCAAAGTCAAGTAACCAACCATCTGGTGATGCTTTTCATGATGTCAGGATCGTGAGGTGACACAGCGTGTCACATGACAGAGGCAGAGAGCACAGATACCTGTATATCACCTCGAGTTGCTCCTTTCTATAAAGACATCACTATTTAGTTGTAGTGGCTTTAGGCCAGTGACCTTAACAAATCCTCAACATTCATGAAGGTCTCACCTCCAAATACCATAGTCAAGTTAGTGTCCTTCCTTTTGATACCTTAAAATGGGGATCAAATTTCAACTCAGGATCACACATGGGACAATCTCAAACCCTATCTAAGCTATATCACTAGCTGCAAGCAGCTTTGTCAAACCCGATCTAAAACACTCAATACCCCTCCACCCCTAACCAGGACCCTGTGCTGCTCTTAGCGACACCCGGCTGATAGAAGCCTCCTCTCAGATCATTTTTTTTTTCACATTTTGCTGCAGGTTTTAATGTGTTTATCTCTGTGTGGAAGTTCATAGTTTCTGCCTTTAGCCTCACACTTGCCTCCGTTATCTTTCGGTCAGAGAAGCACAGTCTAGAAGAAAGGCACATCAATGTTTTATTTTGTCACTCAGATTGAACTTCATGGGGGTGGGAACTGTGTAAAATGTGTAATGAACCTTTCTGGGATTTTTGCCTTAGCATAGACCCTTTTATCATGCATGTGACCCAGTGAGACTTCGTATTTCCTTGGTTAAAATGTAGGCAGGCTTTTTCCTAGCTCTACAACCTCAACTCTTTCATCTTCCCACGAGCTTTCATATAGGATTATCAACACATATATTCAAAGTTCTATTTTTATATTTATATATTTTATTATGTTTAATGTATTCCATATTTTAATTAAATTTAGAAATGATTATATAGAAGGTATAGCACTTAATGCTTGAAAACATATATTGTAAAATAATTATCAGAATCAACATGATTGGGCCTGGCGGGATGGCTCAGTGGTCTAAAGCAGCTGCTTGGGAAAGCTTGGGCGGCTTCAGGGACGACGGTCAGATCCCCGGCACCACATGCAGCGCCAGCCCTGCCCTCGGGGAGGGCTGAGCCGGCCATAAAAAAGAGTCAATAAACAAACAATGGTTCTGAAACAAGAAAAAAATAAATAAATAAAATTTAAAAATTATTAAAAAAAAAAAAAAGAATCAACATTTTTGACAAAATGCATTGAGGCAGGCTGAGAGTGGAAAACAGGCATAAAGAAAGCTGCAGCCTCTATCTTTGTGTTCTAGGCTTCATGGGGCGACGTGGCCCTTCAGAGAAAATGAAAAACACACTTGGATCTATGTATGTAGGAACTCTCTTGTGGTACTGGCTACTGAATCATGTAAGAAAAGGATTTCTTCAAAATACACCTTCCCAGTTGCTGCATCTCAAAACTAAAATAACCTTTCTTTTGCCCTTTATCAAGAACATAAATAACTACCCCGGAAATTTCATTCCAAAATGCAACCTTTTGTAGCCTCACACAACCATTTTTTTTCTTTTGTTATACAGAATCATTGCATTGTCTTTTCTAAGGACTTTTCACAAATTTAAAACTTTGTATGTGAAAATAGTTAAATGTAATATGCATATGTCACTGGTATAGAGAATCTGCCCCTTAATTTTGTAAAAGCCAACTTTTGGTATACTGTGTAAACAAAAAAAGATGCATGTAAAATGGCTTTACAGAAAAGTTATTTTTCATCATTCCTTGACTCTAGCATATAACTTTTGTAATATTTTAAAGCATGATCTTACATATTTGTTTTGGATCAGGAATTCTTTGAATCTAAAACTAACATGCCATGTCCTAGATCAGTCCCTGCTGACTAACTCTATGGGGGAGGAGGAAAGAGAGAGAGATAAAGGGGGGTCAGAGATAGATAGAGAGAGTAAGGAAGAGACAGAGAAAGGAAGAGAGGGAGAGACAGAGAGAAAGACAGAAAGGAAAGAAGGAGCCTATTTGTTGTTCAACAGATGCATGGATTAAAAAAATATGGTATTAGGCACAATGGAGTACTGTTCTGTCGGAAATAAGAATAAACTTGAATTATTTGTAGGAAAATGATTACACTTTGAGACAGTAATATGAAGCAAAATAATTCAAATGCACAACCTTAACTATTTCATGATTTCTCTTGTATGAGAAAACTCATATCGAAATAAAGAGTAAATTGAAACATAGATACTAGATTGAAGAGAGAGCACTTTTATAAAAGAGAAAGTGGCTGTCTCAGTAACTCGTCCCTTATTGCTGGGACAAGCACCCCACACTCAAAATGAAGGAAGGAATGTGTTCAGGTCACAGTTGCTGGAGGTCTCAATCCATAATCAACTAGATCCAAGGCAACACCTGGTAGAGAATAACCCTTCATGCTTGTGGAAAGAGCAGAGAGCAAAAGGGCCAAGGGAGCACAGCAGCCGGGGAGTTGCCAGCCTCTCAGCCCTCCTTACATTGCACAGCGGATTACCTGCCCCAGGGCAGGTGCAGCACCCACAGCTCCAATAATCGATCCCAAACTCCAGAAGCTGGTGCACTGCCTGAGGACCGCATGAGGCTTTTGGGGGACACCTAGACACAAACCATAACAGCTAGCAAAGGGGAAAAGAGGAAGGAGGAAGGGGAAAGGGGCTGCAAGAATGAATTAAGGTGTGACTGGTACAAGTAGCAATTCTCCACAAGCGTTCTAATCAATGCATAGTGCAACATTCACTAAGAAAAATAAAAGCTTCTCACCTCCATTTTTGATTTGATTACCTTCAAATCCTGAACTTTGTAGGATTTCTTTGATCTTAAAAATTTGTTTCTGGTGCTCCTAGTTAGTGATATAGCATTTTGAAGATCACAAATTAAAAGTAAGTCTCTTATGTGGTATCCTTACTATACATACACAACAAAATAAAACCACCTAACAAGAGTACACAAACAATGATAGCGAGACACATGGAAACTTCAGGAAATATTGGCTGTGTTTATGACCTTCATTCTAGAGATAGATGGGTATGTGTTTGTGTATATCCAAACATGAAATCAGATACTAAGCATGCGTGGTCTTTGTGTATGGATTATATTTCAATAAGGCTGGCTGTATCAAAAAGACAATCTATGTATTTACATTCTTACTGATATATACATATGTCATATGAAAAGATTATACATGAATATATGTAAAAGGAAGCTCTTTACATATACATGTATGTAAAATGAAAGTCTTATCTTTATAATTTTTTGCTACAGATATAGTTGTTTCTTTCTCACCACCTGTTATAATGAGTTAAGTCAATTTTACCATTTTAAGAAATATTTTATTTTGAACTCAACCACCAGAAAATTTAGACAACAGTAACATAATCAAATGATGTTTATTCTTCCCACACAACTTGTCTTGAGGTATAGTCTTGCCAACTACTTAAGAATACAAGGTTCCAAGGCCCTTCTACATTTAGGACCTTCACCTTTAATTTGTGACCTTTTTTTTTCTCACTGGAAAACTGGCTGGCATATCCATAAAATACTTTCTGTTTGAAGAAGGAAAATAGAAACAGATTAACAGATCAAGAGCAAAGAGTTCTATTTTCTTTGATATGAAGAATATTATAAGTATTATATTTAATTTTAGTATTTTGCAAAGACAGTTTCTATTCCTTTAATGACAGCTGCTACTTAGTTTGAAGTGGGCTGTATATTTTATAATCAATATACAGCTTAAAAATTCAGTTAAGTCAGATAAATGTTCTTAATCAGGCATTTATCTACTGTATTCAGCTGAATTACATATATACTCCTTACGCATAAATCAATGTCTTTTTTTGATGTTGCTTATTTTTCATTTTCAATACAGTATAGAGAAAACGGATTTCTAAATTTGTCTTATTGGATTTATAAGTCTTTACATTGTTGACTCCTACCCTGAAATTAGTTGATATAAAGTGATTTTTTTTTTTTTTTTTTTTTTTTTGGGGTACCAAGTTTCAAACAAAGGCTTTGCTCAGGCCAGCAAAGCGCTCTACTTGAGCTCCAACCCCAGCTCTCCTTTGTTCTGTGCTTGCAGCCAATATCAGACTAGATGTGAAAATGTAATTATCTGGGTATCACTTTTTTCTCCTAAACAAGTTGGAATTGCTAACCGGAAATACGGACCATTCCATTGCTATTGTGTTTAGATGCAGTTGACTTTGTTCGAAGAACAGTTGAGTCTGTTCGAAGCCGACAGAATACTTTCATACATTTTGTGTTTGGCATTACTACTTGAGCAAGCATTTTTCCCCTGGACTTACTTCTCTTTTAACTGCAATTTACCTTTGAGGAATTTTTTCAAAGAGGATCATAAGTGAGAAGATATCTCTAATTCAATGCCTCATGACATATTAATTTGAATATTTTTAGTAAAGACTGTTGATTATAATATTACAGATCAGCAACTTTCTCCTTCGTGAGGGTATCATCACACTATAGACTAACCTTATTTACTTAAAATGATGATTTTTTATGAGATTATAGTCATACATTTTTAAAGTACATAAAATACATCTTACAAAATAATAAAATTCTCCCGTATGTTAGACATCCCAGATTGCCTTTAAATTTTAGCAACTGTACCTAGTTGTGAAAAACCAAATAAATTTTTTTCTTCTTCTTCTTCTCCTTCTCCTTCTTCTCCTTCTCCTTCTCTTCCTCCTCCTCGTTGTTGTTGATATTGTTGTTGTTGTTGTTGTTGTTGTTGTTGTTGTTGTTGTTGTTCTTCTTCTTCTTCTTCTTCTTCTTCTTCTTCTTCTTCTTCTTCTTCTTCCTCCTTCTTTTTTTCCTCCCGAATGTTAGGGTAGACACCAGACTTTCTCAGGTAGCTCACTGAAGTGGTTGACCACCATTGAGTCTATACTTGCTTTCCTCCCTGGAGAATTCACTCATGAACAGGATTCCCATCCACATGACTGTCCAGTTTTGAGGAAGCACATGCCATTCCTTCTGCGGTCATCTCTAACATTGTGATTGTAGAGAGTGAGAGTCAGAGTCAGTGGGCCAGGGTTAAATATCTGGGGTTTTTGCTTGGCTTTTCACATGAGATTCAAATCCATTTTTGCAAGTTTGCCAGGGCGCACTTTCCATGTAGGGTGATGCTTTCATGCAGACTTATTTTACATACATGTTGGATGCTCTGATTATTTTGGTCTCCTTTTCTTTATGTCATCAGTTCTTTCCTTCATCCTTTGGATCACCTTTTCATCTCTAACGGTTTCCTTCTCCTGTCATCTTTCATGGCTGTTGCTATATATTTTTATATTCCATATATGAAAGGAAACAAGGTATTTGGAATCTGAGGGTGGTAGTTTGATTAACATGATGTTTCTCAGTTCCGTTCGTTTTCTTGTGAATGATAACATTTCACTGTTCTTTTTAGGTGAATGATGTTCTATTGTACATGTATATCACAGTTAAAAGTACATCATTGGTGGGGAGGTGGGAACACAGGCTTCTCTAAGGTTTAATTATTCTGGGACTAGGATGATAGCTCAATGGCATAAGTGCCTGTCTGACAAGCACAAGGCCCTGAGTCCTATCCCTGCTACAAACAAATAAAAGGTTTAATTGTTGTGAAATGGACCATAAAACTCCAGCGGTATAAATGTATCATAATGGTAAGCTGTTTCTCATTCTTTTTTAAATATGCTGAACAATGTAGCTTGATCAATAGTTTCTTTAGTTTAAATTTTATTTTGGAGAAAACTCCACACTGATTTCCTTGGGGCTTTACTAGTTTACATTCTACCAGAAGCACAGCAGTGCTCTCTTTCTCTAAATCTTCACATTTACAATAAAAGTTATAAAACAGTGAAGAAAAAATGTGAAGATGTAAAAAATAAAATCCCCCTTTTTCATCGACAGGAGTATTAATATTGTTAGAATTGATTCCTTACCAAAAGTGTTTTACAGATTCAGTAAACCTGACTCAAAATATCAATGACATTCTCTTCAGAACTAAAGAAGAAAATGTCCTAAAATTCACGTAGAAACACTAAAGATCCAGAGTAACCAAGACCACCCTGAGCACATCCCGGTGCCAGAGTTAAAGTCACACTACAGAGCCTGAGGCTGGCATAAAATCAGGTACATAGAAGACTGGAAGGAAGAGAAAACACAGAATCACGTCGGCTTCTGCACAGAGTGTACAGCAACAGACCCTGATGGAAAGACCATCTCGGAACTAGATGGCATTGGAAAAACTAGAGAGCCACATTCAGGAGCTAGGAGGCAGGCCCTGACCTCTGCAAGTCTTTTAAAATGATGGAGAACTGGAGAAGAAAACATGTGGAACCAATTAAAGTTACAGACACAGGGAAGAATTTCTGAATAAGACCTCAATAGCACAGAAAATAATATCAGGATTCACCCCTGATGACAGAACAATTTTAAGAGGGCTTGATACAGTCTATACATACATCAAAAAATCAGCCTCCTCCGTGTGTATAGCAAAAGTTCCTATCAGCATGGTGGACAGTCAGTCTACAAAATGGGACAGAAATCTTTGACAGCTGTTCCTCTGACATAAGATTAATATGTGGAAGGTGATATATGAAGAGCTCAAAAATTTAAACCAAAGCAAGTAGAGTCTCTCTCTCTGTCTCTCTATTTTTCTCTCTCTGTCTCTCTCTCTGTGTCTCTCTATCTCTTTCTGTCTCTCTGTCTGTCTGTCTGGCTGGCTGGCTGGCTGGCTCTGTCTCTCTCTGTCTGTCTCTCTCTCATCAAACTTATTATGGACTTGTACTAATCAGTTGGGTGTTTATGCCACTGAGCTATCCCTAAGCCCCAAAGCCCAATCTTTTAAAGGGCAAATGAATAGAAAACTAATGCCAATAAATATGTGAAAAAAATGTAAAATTCTTTACCAACTTGGAAGAAATGCCACTCAAAACTCCACTAGGAGTCATTCTCATCCCAGTCAGAATGATTATCATCAAAGGTTTAATTTTTGTAACTTTGCCCTGGATGTTCCATAGCATCAGTCCCAAGTTTTCTTAATCAACTTCCCATGTGATATATATTTTATACCTATAATAATCTCTGAATCTCTGTTGTAAAATATTGTTTACTGACTTCTTTTTGTCTAAATAAATTTTATGTATTTTCAATCATTCATTCATTTCCTCATTCATGTGTGCAATATAGCACTTTATGTAGTTCTTACATTCTCCCTGTGTAGCTCAGGCTGGCCTTGAGCTCACTATGCAACCCAGGCCAGCTTCAAATTCATGGCAGTCCTCTTTTCTGAGCTTCATGAGTGTTGAAATCATAGGCATGCAACCCCATGCAGGACTCTCAATATACTTTTATAGTGCAGTGTGTCAAGCATTTATCTATCTAATTATTTAGTAATTATTCTACAAAGTATTGCTTCTAGAATAGTCCATTCTTTTATATAGGTTTTATTCTATATTTTATGATATAGTCTTGGTTTCTTTTTCTCTATTTGTTGGTTTCTTTTAAAATTTTGGTTTTATAGCTTTGGATAGCATTATTATAAAATTTTTCAAAACCGTTTCAATAAATTAACTCATCTATCATATTTCTAATGTTATTAGATTAGATTTTATAACATATATTGAATGCATTTTTCTGTGCCTTCATGTTTTTATTCTATTTTAAAATTTGTTCTTTTTTTTCTTTTTTCTCTTTTATTGCAATCTTTAACATTTTTCAGATAATCATAGTGTATGTCCATTATTACTTTGAGGAAATCAAGGAAGCATTTAAAAGTTATCCAAAACGTTACAGAATTTTATCTCATTAAGAATTTGTGTTTTTTTCTTAATTGAAATCACTGGAGCATATTCACATTTTTCTGTACCTTGGCAAATTCCCTATTTTGAATACTTTTCTTTTTTCTTTCTTTCTTTCTTTCTTTCTTTCTTTCTTTCTTGCTTGCTTGCTTGCTTGCTTGCTTGCTTGCTTTCTCTCTCTCTCTCTCTCTCTCTCTCTCTCTCTCTCTCTCTCTCTTTCTTTTTCTCTCTTTCTTTTTTATTTGCATTTTAGTATAGGGTTTACAGGGTCATCAGGCTCTCACTATGTAGATTGGACTCATGGTTATCTGCCTGTGTTCAGCTTCCCAAGAACTGGGATTACAGGCACATGCCAGTACTCTCAGTCTCACTGATCTCTGCGTGCCCCAGGGGTGACACAAGCACAGCCGATGTGGGGATCAAACCCTCCTACTGGTCTGCCTAAACAGGCACTTTACTCTGCTAAATTATTTGGCCAGCCAGTTGTTCTACTTTGAACTTGGCTTAGCTACCAAAATTTTTTGTTTGTTTGTTTGTTTGTTTATGGCAAGGTCTCCAGGGTGTTCATGGTCTCACCATGTAAATCTGCCTCATAGTGATTTTCCTGCGTTCAGCTTCCCAAGAGCTAGGATTACAGGTGTGAGCCAGCACACCCAATTTCAATCACCATCTCAGCTCACTCCAGGGGTAGCAGGTGCAGGATTTAACCCCCAGCCCCTGCACCTGGCATTTTAATCTGCTGAAGTGCTTGGCCAGCCCTTTTGGTACAATTTAAACTGAATGGTGCTGCTATACCTTTTTTTCCCATTACTGTTTTTTGGTAACAGCTCAAAAATACGGGCTTAGTTACTTAATTACTTAACAGTGCAAATGTTTAAATATAGGACAGCCAAAAAATTGCAGTGTTCTGGCTGGGGAATTAGTTCAGCACTCTAAGCACCTGTCTGGCAAGCACAAGGACCTCGGTTCGATCCCAGGTACCACATGACAGGCCTGGGCTGTGCCATGTGGACCACCAAAAGTGGACGTGATAGCGCATACCAGTAACCCCAGTGCTGGCGAGGATGAGAAAGGAGGATCACTGCAAGTCTGAGCTACATGGCAAGACACTGTACCAACTGAATAAATAAACAAACAAATAAAATTTTAATAAATAAAAAATTGCATTTTTCATTAATATTAATGACAGGAAATATAAACACAATTTAATCAAATTTATCCTATACTCGTCTGGTATGGTACATCTTAACATATTCAGTGTGCTATGTAACAGTACAATCTGGACCAAAGTACCTTGTCTGGTTTTGAATTCTTTTTGCACTGCCTTTCTTGGAACATTGCGTCCCTTTGTGCTGGCCTTTTCTTTGCTCCTGAGGACAGCCTAATTTCCACAGGACATCTATCCGCTGAACCTAATGTTGAAGTGGATGATGGACCCTGGTTGGTGTTTTACTATCCAGTAGTTCTCAATTATTGGTCTGTTAGATCTAACTAAATTGTCAGCGATTGTTTGAACTCCCTTGTTTTGAATAATACGTTCCATGTCGTTTGGTCCAGAAGGCGTAGAACTATTTTATGTTTTTCCTTGTTGTTTCAGTACAAGATAACTTGGTAGAGGTTGGTGACCCCTGTCAACACCAACCGTAGTTACAATGACTACCTACTATTAGAATTTTTAAAGTTCTGTTTCTTCTTTCAAGTTCTGCGTTACTGTATAATGAAATGCTGACAGCAAGGAAATGCCTTTTCAAGGAATACCCCAGACTTTTCCTATCTCGCAGGTGAGCTTGTGTCCTCGTCTCATTTTTCCCCCTAGCAAATATTTTGGCCTCAGTGTCCCAAATGTGTCTGTCTCTTATTGAAAAACAGTATCAGAGTTCCGGAGAAGTACAAAACCTGACAATAAGTCAGTGTCTCATGTGCGAAAGTGGTTCACCAGAGTCAAAACAATCCACACATGCATGAAATTATCTTTACAGTTATTATCAAGTATTGTACCCTTTGTACTATAAATTATTAGAAACCAACTTGGGTTCACAAAGCTTCTAATATTCAGTGCCAAAGGTAGCTAATTTTTAGGGACCTAAGCTGAGTCTCCCACATCCAACTCTTACCCAGCATTAGACTCTCATCAATTGAGACTCTTAAGTTGAAATACAATAGAAACTTTTCTGAAATGCTCAACAATGAGCCATAACTTGACTAGTTTAGGATTTGGGTGAGGACTAGTGTGAAAAGTCATTATCTACAAAATGAATATGATACTTCCATAGCACAAAACATTTATGACATCACTTTACTAAAAAATGGTCTTTCAAGACAACCATTGTTTATACCAATAACACTCATATTGGCTTACATATACTTCTTTGGAGAATATTGTGAGCAAAAAATTAAACAGCCTGCCAATGGGAAAATTTCCCTAAAATTCCAGAAAATTTTGGTTGATTTGCATATGTTAGCCTCTATTGTGATCAGCTCCATTATTTTAGAATTACAAAAAGTATTCAAAGCAATGCACAATTCCTGGCTCAGTATGCTGTCTACATAGCAAATTTGCACTAGCTGTACTGGTGAATGGAAACCATAAAGAATTGGCACTGGATTTTTCCAAATTAACCTCAACAAATTATCTGAACAGCATGAAATCTTCAATCTCTGCATAAAATTCATGGTCTAATAATTCTTAAAATCATCTTCAGGTTCACTATCACTTCCTGATTCATTAATCAATAATTCTTCATCAGTATTATCTGCTGGTGTAAACATTTTAGGCGTAAACATTTAATCATCTCCAAGTTCTTGATCAAATAAATCTGACAAGTGATATTCTCTAAGAAAAACACCTTTCTGTTTTATTCCCTTCCTGCTTCTTCCAAAGACTTTTCTTCCAAGATACACGGGTCTTTTCCCAGTACCTTCAAAATTATAATTCCTCACCTGATTTCCCCTACTTCCCCCATTGCACCAAGGCTTGCCACATTGAGAACTGGTGCAGCCTCCTGGTTCCCCACGAACCACATTTCTGTCATCGTCCATGCCAACAGGCTCATCCATCGCTCCCTATCAGAGGCTCACTGTATCTCAGGTCAAGGATTGCCACCAGAAGCCCAGAGGTGTCCCTGGGAACTGGACCACTTCTCACGGTGCTTCTGTACCTCTAGGCCTCACCATAACTGGGATGGCCTCTGACTCAGGTCAACTAGATCAGAAAACCATAAAGAACTCATCCTGTTGGCTGGGCTGGTAGTACATACCTGTAATCCCAGCACTTAAGAGGCTGAGGCAGGAGGTTTGCTCCGAGTTCCAGGCCAACGTGGGCTACAGAGTAAATTCAAGGTTGGCCTAAAGACCCCATTTCAAAAAGATTAAAAGAACAAAATCTTTTATGATTCATTTTTCAATGGCATATTTAAATGTATTGTCAGTTATGATATTTTTTATCTGTATTAAATATTAGAATTTTTATTACTTTTATTTTTGTAAGTGTGACTATTCAGTAGTTTCTTCTTTTCTGGACCTATCAAGTCAGATGATTATTTTGTATTGTTGCCTCTTGCTTTGTATTTCAACAAAATTTTGCTTTGACAATGAACAAAGTGACAGTTTAGTCCTTGTTCTTGCTATAAATGCCTGCTCTGTTTCTCTCATCATACTATTAACTACCATCAATTCATGATCATAAGCAGTCATCTGAGGATATTGCTTTGAATTGTATGCTGTAGCCTACTGTGCATTTTGGTATCCTTTGATTTTATACCATCAAACTCTTTTTAGGCCATTGGTTCACATGTGCTAGTTTCTCTATATGCATTCTGCAGAAGCTAATTTTGTTTTTTCTTTTTTTGGTCGAACTGGGGATTGAACTCAGGCCGGTATGCTTGCCAGGGAAGCGCTTATTCTACTGAGCTATCTCCCCAGCCCTTATTTGACTGTCTTTGCATAGTCAATCTCTCTTATGATGAAGTTTTCTTGTTGTATGAATAAGTTGGTATTGAATTTTAATCTCAGAAAGCCAATTTGTATGACTGACTTAAACTCTCAGTGATTACTTCTGTTATTTTTGGTGGAGAGTTGAAAAAGACTGAATCACCAATTTACACTTATGGGTACTTTAAAAGCCTCACAGAAGCCAGCTAACTCAACTGAAGAACTTTCCCTATAAAAGCTCAATAGTAGCTGGGTGTGGCAGCACACAGCTGTAATCTCAGCACTTGGAAGGATGAGGCAAGAGGAATGCCATGAGTGCGAGGCCAGTCTGTGCAACAAAGTGAGCTCAAAGCCAGCCTGAGCTGCAAAGTGAGACCTTGTCTCAAAACACAAACAAAACAATAGCCGGGCATGGTGGCACATGCCTATAATCCCAGCACTCGGGAGGCTGAGGCAGGAGGATCAGTGGGAGTTCGAGACCAGCCTGGGCTACAAAAGTGAGCTCAAGGCCAGCCTCAACTGCATAGTGAGACCCTGTCTCAAAAAAAAAAAAAAACAAAAAAAAAAAAAAAAAAAAAAAAAAAAAAAAAAAAAAAAAAAAAAAAAAAAAAAAAAAAAAAAAACCCACAAACAAAACAAAACAAAATAATCACTAGTAAATATTTTAAGCTTTTCAAGGACAAACTTGGACACATTTTTCCCTTCCAAAACAAAGCTGGAAATATAAAACCATTCTTAGCTTATAGACCACAGAATATATACTACTTAAACATGAACTTATATTATGACATGAATAAATTTGAACTTATAGGACTTAGAAGTAGGTACAAAAGCACACATATATTTTAACTTTTCAATAAAAACTTTATGAGTTACGTTATGTTTAATTTTAAGTTCCCTAATTGTTGTTCTTTTCTGCTCTTTATTGAATGATAATTTACTTTGTAGTTAATAACAACATTTTCCAGGAAGTATTGCAGAAATTAGTAAACATCAATCAAAAAAAAAAAAAAAAGAGTAAGCTAAAGTTGAGTAAGCCCGGTATTCTAAACCAAAAAAGGGATGAAATACTGAGCAGCTTCTAACTAAAGGGAAGTAAATCTGAGGAAACTCTTAAAAAACAGAATTCATCATGCATGGTGAAATAACGTTAAAAAAAATACAGTCTTGTTTAGGGTACCCTGGAGGGTAAAAGCCCAGCATCCTCAGGGACTGTTTGAATAGAAAAGTATTGCTGGAAAAAGATTAAGCAATACAATACACACATTGCAAACTGCAGATTCACAGTGACACTTAGTTGTGTTAAGTTTCAGAGCAAGAGTACAGAGTGATGAGCTGGTGAGAAATTCTATTAGAAATCACAGAATTTAATAGAAGCCCTGAAAATGTAAATATAAATATATATGAAAAAATGTTCAAATATAGATATTAAGCCTTGTTGTTACGTAGAATTTTTTAAATTTCTAAGATATAGGATAAAATTGATCAAATCTACTCTTTATTGTTTGTTTTTTTGGTGATACTGGAAATTTAACTCAGGACCTTGCACTTGCCAAGCAAGCGCTTATTCTACTAAGCTAACTCCTTGGCCCCTATCAAATTTATTATAACAAATATCTACAAATACCAATAACAAGGACACTTTTAATTTTAATGTTTTCATGGCTATTTTTGGAAATTTGTATCAGCATATTTTTGTATGGAGAAATTTTGGAAACCACACCAAATAATTTTAAAGGCTCTCGTCTTTTAAAAACATATAATATCATTTCTAAAAATTTATTCTTTGGACATCCTCTGCAAGGTAAATCATAGGCAAAGATTTATATAAAATAATTATCATAAATATTTATAATATAACTGAAAAGAACTGGAAACAAATCCTCACTAATATATATCAGGGACATGTAAGACATTATATTGTACAAATAAAATATCTATTGATCTCTTGATATCTGATACATAATAGTCTCCATGTAATTGATGTCTTATGTATGGTTTGAAATTTGAAGACACATCAGTGAATGAAAACAGATGTAGGCTATGTAAAATTGTGTTTATAAAAATATTTTCACTGTGTCATAAAACTATATGGAATGTATTTGATAAATACTAAAGTAATTCATACCATTCTATATTTTGGTCATGCAATTGGAACTTAATTATAAGTATAGTTAGACATACTTAAAGTTTAAAAAAATGGAAGTAACATGAGCCTTATAATGTCATAATAGAGGTAGGAAAAACATGTTATTTCAGATTTGAATGGGCTACGTGGATACTGTCATTTAAATTGGTTCTTGAATGATAAAATTTGAGCATTAAGCCTAAGATAAAATAAAATTTCAGACAATAGTATAATAAATATTTTTGCAGGACAGCAAAAATAGGAAAAGGAAATTTTTAAATCACATGGAAGAAAATCAATACTTAAGCTTAAAGGGATAAGAATTCAAGATTGAGCTCTAAGAGTGATTTTACCAGAAAGTAGAGAATACTTTTGGATTTCTTCCACAATTCCAAAGTTAATGCTGAACACTAAGGATAGGAATTTATCAAACATATTTATTTGGCAAACAGCTACAAACCCATTTCCTAGTTTTGAAAAAGATAATACAAATAGTGAGAATTTCCTTTTCTAAATAAGCTACAAAAATAAGAAGAGATGTTCTAGTTTTAACCCCCACTAAAACTCTGGGTTAGAAAATAATGTGAATATAAATAATTTTTTTACAAATAAAAATATGCTTCTAAGAAGTAAAAGTACAAAGAGACCTAAGTAAATATTATTAAGTTTTATTCTTTTAGCACTACAAGAAAAAGAACTACCTACCATATTAATAGGTAGAAAGAACCTTTACATACTTTTTTTGTTTTGTTTTGTTTTGTTTTGTTTTGTTTTAGTGCAGGGTTTATAGGCTCTAGAGAGTCTTCCTGCATAACTCAGACTCCTAGTGATTCTCCTGTTTTCAGCCTCCTAAGGGCTGGGATTACAGGCAAGCGCCACCATGCGCAATTTCAGCTGCCCTCTCAGCATGCCTGAGGGGCGGGGCTGGCATTCACCCAGGGGAACAAACCCAGGCCTCTGCCTCTGCCTAAGCAGGCATTTCAGTCCGCTGAGATATTGAGATAGCCCTTGACATACATTCCATATCAGATAGTGTTGACATTTGTTGTGGTTACATGTAGACCTAATGAAATAGATTGAAGTTCTCAGAATTTCCTATGACAGGATGGGTAGCCACCAATCTACCCAATTTACTTAAAACATGGCTTATTGTTCAAGTGGAGAAGCACATGAGGACATGCACGAGTCACCAATCTGCAGTATTTCAGGGTTTTTCATAACTCAGAAATGGAGAGCTAACAGTAATCCTAAGCACTGCAAGCTTTCTGAACTCTGAGGCAGGAGCGTGGGAAACAAAGACACTCCCCTGAGGCATTTTGAGTACTCACTTAGTAATGAAAACTCCTACAAAATTCAAGACTGAGTGACAAGTTGTGACCTACCCTGCGGCTCAAGAAGATGGTGACCGAGATGCAGAGCAAAACATTCTAACCTGGGCCTTCAATTTATATCCCTTTGCTTGCAATAAGCAAATTAAAAGAATACATACCTACACTGTATGTGGCACATTTATACATTTTAGTATAAATGGGTGGTATTGTTCCATTTTTGCATTCTTTTAATCTTTCCTTTCACTTTTTATAATCAATTGAATTGTGAACTCAGTAAGTAGGTATAAGTTATATATAGAAAAAGCCTACAGCGTCAGGATCTAGACACTGAGGCCCGAGTAGCAGAGGGCTTATATTCAAGCATCTGCTGAGGACACTGTAGAGTTGACAAGGGGCAGCTCAGCAAGGGGAAGAGGAAACAGACATAAGAGCACCTATGGGTCATCACAGAAATTTGGGTAAGCAGGATTACATTTTAGGAACTCTATCACTTTCTCTCTGTGGTGAGTTCTCTACTATTCTTTGAAGGCTCTTTAGGTCAACTCCAGAATTACTTGGAATGCAATCAATGAATTTTAATGATTTTTCTTGTGAGAAAGAAGAAACTGGAAGTGTCAGAGGTTAATTTGTTTGAGGTCATTTGTCCATAGGAGTTCTTGTGCAAGACCACTGGTAATAATTTGCTTTGCTTTGCTTTTTATGGAATGTTATTACCAAGAATCTTTAGCAGCAATACAACTATGAATGCTATATCCAGATATCATAAATTTTAAGTAAAATGTTATTTTAAGATAATATAAGAATGATATGAAAACGAGCATTTCCTAATGTATGATTTTACTAAAGATAGGAAAAATATCATCATGATTAGACAAACACTAGAATCTGTAGAAAATACAATAAGTAATATGAACAATACCGTCTAACAGAAGTTAGACAGAGATCGTGAAGTTGTTCACTACACAAAGCCATAGTTGAAGTGCTGGCCAAATAGCTATGTGAACTAAAGCAACTACAAGCAGCCACAGGGGCCTAGGGTTGGTTCCCTGGGCTGTGGTGTTTGTCCCGTCCCGGGACTCATGAAGAAGGCAATTGAGACTGGGCATAGTAGCACGCACATGTAATTCCAGCACTTGGGAGGCTTTAAATAGGCTCTGAACTCACTGTGAGTCTGAGCTAGTAATGAGATGTCGAACACCCTGCAGAACTTTCCCTAAAATATGGGGCGGGGGGGGGGGTGAAGCCATAATTATTGTCCAAGGGACTTGAGTCTGTTATCTACTTCCAAAGTTTGTATGCTAGCGGAAAATTTCTGTGAATCTTCAATTTCAGATCACCTTTCGAACTGGCTTCCTAATAATGAGGCATTTTGAATACCTCTTTAGTTGTGAAATGTCAATTTAAATATTTATTCCACTAATGGTGCACTGTTCTATGTATTGATAATATCTGTTAAGTTTTCTTATAGTGAGATTCAAGCCCACTTTTCCTCTGATGCCTCTAATACATAAAACCTCTGTGCTGAAGTGCAGGATGATATTATTTTCAAAGATATTGTGAAAGTTAACATATTGGTGATATGACTAGAGCCAGTTAAGAGATCACTTGCAATATTACCTCACGTTGGTTTGCAGCAGACTTTGTAACCTAAGAGGTGAAATCCCTAAAGACAGAGTAGTTCCTGTTTCCAGCTCATGGAGAGATAAGTGGTCTCCCTGAAAGTGGATTGGAATGGCCTCTTAATCTAGTCGGATTACCTAGTACCAAGGGAGTTGAAGAGTCCATGAAAACTTTGCTAATTTTAAAAAATGTCATTGTTTCATTCAACCTTTCCAGAAGGTTACAGGTAGAAAATTCAGTAGAGATTTCCCATAGCTTCTAACAAATTTATAGGGTTCCTTTATAAAGGCTACCAAATACCACATATTTTATTCACTTCATATTCAGTTTTGTATGCTGAATACTGAAAAAAAATAGCTTCTTTATGACAACACTGAACTGGTTTTTTGGTGCATTCTGAGACAATGATTAAAATATATTCCGTATATTGGAGATATAGAACTAGATAAAATTATCTGATGGTCATAAAGACTCCTGAGATCCTTATTGACTTTCTGAAGTTATAGACTAATGCACTTTTCACATAATATCAGTCTGTTTGTAAAAAGGTCATAACTTTAATGAACAAACTTAAGTAACATCTATTTGAAATCAACTGGATTCATTCTATTTAGGAATCTTTTTGGGAATGCCAGAGGCTACCTAAGTGAAACACAAGATTTGAATCTTTTGTTTCCTTTCTGGCAAAACAAGGTTCAATATTTTAAAAAAAAATTGTGAATGTCTAGATATTTATTGCTGGAGTTTGAGACTTAAATATACCTCACTTAAGGCATATTTTTTTATCCTATTACTCTCCTACAGCGTATCCTTTTCTCTTATACTCTTCCACCTCTATAATAATCACCTGTTTATTGAAGTAGGGGATTATCTAAATTCACTAACTCACTCCCTTGTGATTAGTTTTCTAGAAGATTAAAAACTCTCTGGCTCCAAAACATCTTTTTTTTTTTTTTTTTGTCTTTTTGAGACAGGGTCTCACTATGCAGTTCAGGCTGGCCTTGAGCTCACTTTTGTAGCCCAGGCTGGTCTCGAACTCGCACTGATCCTCCTGCCTCAGCCTCCCAAACGCTGAGATTACAGGCGTGCACCGCCATGCCCGGCTCCAAAACATCTTAAAGACCCTTTACTACAACAAAATTCTACGTGCCACCTGTTATACTATATCAGCTGACACATCATGGTAACCACAGTGAATCTGCCACTAAACCCGAATTTATTTCAGGTTAAGGACACTATTCTCAAGTAAAGCATAAATTATTAACAACATACCCTTCTTGATTGCTGTTCTGGCTCACTTGTTTCTGATTCATCCAAGAATATTACTAGCTTAAAATTCTCAACGCGAGTCTCTTAAATCTCAGTGATACATAGGAAGTTTTTAATCTGAGAAAAGACAATTCAAACTAAATTAGGCCCATTATGAGGTTTCCCTTCTTTTTGATAGACAGAGGAGTGGCACACCTTACCATATTGCTGTGGTAATCAATGATACGTGAGCAAAACTGCAATAAACAATCAGCCACCTAATGTGGGATGCATGCTTCCACAGGCAGGAAGTACTAACACCTGCATACATGCCCAGGAGATCAGCGGAAGACCTTAGAGCTCCCCTATCAAAGCACTGACAGGACTGAAACACCAGGGGTACTTGTAGGACAAACTGGGTAAACAGCAAAATGTGAAGGTTGAGCATACCGGGCATGAAAGGTTTGGGGCATGTGGTCAGCTTGTAACACTCGAATCCACATGGTACTGGGTGTGGAAGAGCCACCTGAGGATTGTTACCGACAAATACAAAGGAGAACCGGAGAGGAAGAAGAGCTGAGAATTGGGAGATGCTCATTCTCCTGGTGCAGGTGTTTCTCCTGGAGCAGCTTATCATGTGGGATTTCCTTCTGTGAACTCCACCAGTTCTCATTGTCACAGGAACTCAGTGCCTTGCTGTCACTGAGGGTGGCAGTGACACCTTTTGGGAGTTATGAGCTGTACTTTGAAGGTTACTTCCTAACTCCAGCCTCCTCCCTGAGCCTGCTGGCACAGACTTTCTAGCTTGCACCGATGAGGACTTCCCAGCAGAAATGCATGACACAGGTGTCGTCGTGGGCTCTAGGTCTTTAACTGGTCTCATGCAGGACATTGCCATGGAATCCAGACCTTCCATTGGATACTTTGTTCTTTGGGTCTTCAGTGTGTGGACAGATTTCCTGCACCCTCTTCGTATATGATTCTTTGGGGGAATACTATAAAATAACCCTATAATTATGCATTCTGTAGTATTTCCATTGCAAACCCTGACTACAATAATATGTTTTCCTTGAAGTGAATTAAAACTTAATCACTTGCCAGGGTATTCACTTATAAAAAAACTGAAATCACTCTTTCCATACTTTGATTGATATAGAGAATGTCTTCTTAAGGTTACAAAGCCTAGTCATATTTGGGTTTTGAGTCAATGACTTCTTGTGAAAAAAAAAAAAAAAAGAAAAAAAGAAAAGATAGGTAGCTTATAAAGAATCCCAGAAATAATTTGGACCAAATTATCGAAAATATCAGTTAAAATTAGAAATCATCTAAATTGTCATTTCATGAGAGATCACAGTTTGGATAGTATTCAGTTTTTATCAAGAATAAGGGGCCTGGCGGGATGGCTCAGTGGTCTAGAGCGCCTGCTTGGGAAGGCTTGGGCAGCTTCAGGGACTGCAGTTCGATCCCCGGCACCACATGCTGCGCCAGCCCCGCCCTCGGGGTGGGCTGAGCCGGCCATAAAAATGAGTGAATAAACAGACAAAGGTTCTGAAACAAGAAAAATAAAATAAAATAATTAAATTTTAAAAAAAAAGAATAAGTAATTTTTCCTCAAAAATATCACTTCTTAGGTAATAAATTATATTTTTAACATAACTGTACCTTCTATTCAATTTTCTCCTAAAAATCAGAGCATGTCAATGAAATATTAATCAGTTGCTTTGTTTCAGAACAAATGGTAACACCATCTGTATATTATACCAGAACTCAGTCCACAGAGACAATTTTCATCTCCAAAGTGTTAAGTATCTTAATGAAAAGACTAACACTTCAGCAAACCTTGACGAAAGGTTGGTAAATTATGCTACTATATTCCCTAAGTTAAGACAAACAAAAAGTATTATCTTGGTCTGCAGACTCACTGTGATAAGCAAAGAAAAATCCACTATAGTGAAGTAATGTTCTCCAAGAATACTTGGTGACAAGAGGGGTTTGGGTTTGGATTTATTGGGAAGTGTTGGATAACAACTGACTGAGCGGCCCTGATGTCTGAAGAAGTCATCCGGTCGACACCATTGTCCATTCTTTTCTTTGAAGACAGAAATTCCAGTGACTCAATTCCAGTGTGGGGCACTAGAAGACTGCTAAATGTAAAGGTGGTTTGGTTCTTTCTTTGCTTCTAGTTTTAAAAGAATGTGGGGAGTAGGCAGGGAGACTGGGCATTACCTTGGTATAATCCATGTAAATTTTGATGTGTTCTGTTCAAATGATCTTTCTTTATATCACAAGAATTTTTAGCTCACAATGTCAGGTACTGTGTCATAGTTTGCCTTCATAATCTAGATACCATTGTAAGTATAAAGAAGGCAAAAATGTACTTAGAGTCAATACTATTTGATTATGAATAGTAGTGACCTTGAGTCTTAAAGGTTATTTCCTGTGGGTGCAGTTATTACTGTAATCCCATCTACAAAATATTTCTCCATTGAATTTAATGGAGTTGACCCATGGAGTAGGAAGCCGTGTTTTACAGCCAAGTCACAAGGGTTATAATGGAGGCTCATTGATAGGAATAAATATGCCATATGTACTGTAAGAAAGACGTTTATAAAACTTATCCGGTCTTAAATCAGAAAAAGAAATACCCCTATCTGATAAAAATTAGTGGGACTTGGGGAGGTAGCTCAGTAGAATGAGTGCTTGCCTGGGAAACACAAGGACTTGAGTTTAATCCCTGGTTCAAAAAAAAAAAAAAAAAAAAAATTAGTGAGGCCCACAACGGAAGTTAGCGTATTAAAACATGCAATAGGATATTGCCTGGATATTCTGCTTCGAGTGACTCCTTATGGGTCTAAACTGCGGGATTTTCCTGTGTCTTGGTTCTCTATTTTTAAGATAGGGCTATTTATTTTTCTAGAGCATGGCGTGATGCATCTAATGCTTTTTGCCAATGGTAGCTAGTTGTCAAATGGGCTTCATAAATGTTTGGCATGCAAAGCTGTAGCATGGATCGTGTATAGTTCTGGCTCAAAAGCCTTTTAAAATGTTCTGCCATACATTGTATTTCAGGTCACAGGGCAGTCTTCTCTTCTAACTTCTATTTTCAACCAGGTCCACAGTTTAGATTCAGCTTCGCTCCCAAAATGAGATGAAAGGACAAATGTAACATTGATTGCTTCTGTAAAATAACCTCGACATTATTTTCTACTCTCTCCTGAAAATGCCCTATCATTTACACTTTTCCTAATTTGATTGATTTACACTGCAATTGATTTTTATTGGAATTAACTCTGACATAATGTTTAGAAGACATTGCACTAGCTTAAGCGTTCTTTCTTTAAACTCCCAGCAACAGTGGAAAGGTGGACTCTGAAATTGAATTTCTGGGTCAGTTCAATCCATTTTTTGCCATCTATAATTTAGTATCTGATGTTGCAAACAGCATGTGTCCTCGTTGATATATATCAAGTAACTTGAGATTTTGTACATTCAAATCCCTTTTACATTGTTGTATGAAAAGCTTCTGGTTTTGTTTGTGTGTGAAACAATCCTTAATTAAAACTCTGCTTGGGTCCAGGGTTTCATTTCCAGTTGCCTGGGTGCTTGCTCTTGGGAGTACTGAATTTCTGAAGGCAATGGGTACGTTGCACATGTTGGAAGAGTTGTTGAGGATGAGAACGGATGTTTGGCCAAGGGGAAAGTGCAGAGAAATGTGTCAGGAGCAAGGGCAAGTGCGTAACTCACGGGAGGTAACAGGACTTGCGGCATCCCGTAAAGGAAAAGAGCCATGTATTTAGGTGTTTAGTTTATGGCTGCCTAGTCTGTTGAATTACCTATTGTTTATTATCTACAGAATTATTATAGTGAAGAGTTCTTGAATTAGAACGCCATGTAAAGTACGTTGGAAGCTATTCACTTGAGCCTAGGTAAACTTGTATTCTCTATTCCCTAAAGTAATCTTCAGGTGAAGGATTTGATTAGCACAAATAAACCCAGGCACAGCTGTTGGCGGCCCAAGATATTCTTGAAGTTATCTCATTTAGAGAGTTGTCTTTCTAGGATTAGGATTGCTACAAGCATGTATGCATGACCATAGGGTTTTTTCTTTCTTTCTTTCTTTCTTTCTTTCTTTCTTTCTTTCTTTCTTTCTTTCTTTCTTTCTTTCTTTCTTATTTTTTTTCTTTTTTGGCTTGAAGAGATGTTTCAGAATTAGATTTACAAGTCTCGGGATCCCATGAGAATTAGCAATAGCCACTCAACCTTGATGCGTTTTGTATCCTGGGCTCTGCCTCAGACAGTTCGTCTTCTCCCAGCTTAAATATGATCATACTCCATCCCTAGCCAGGTAGAAAATCAGAAAGAATGTTCTTTCAGCAATTAGGTCCTCAGAACAGCAGTTAAAAAAAATACAGTGATTTATCTTGTTTATATTAATGACTTGCTAATAAGAATACTGGCTTCCCAACAATGCGTATGTGCTAATCTCCAAAACCTGAGGGTGTATTAGCTTAGATGGAAAAAGAAACATGGCAGATGCGACTATGTCAAGGATAGGGACATAATGTAATTATTGATTGCTATACAGCATGCTCCAGAATAAAATAAGGCTTTTTGAGACAGGGTTAGAGAGAGATTTGAAATGGCATCTCTAAGCATGGTGCATGGACAAGTGGCTTTTAAAAACTGGAAGGACAAAGAATTAAACTTTTTCTAAGGTTTTTAGAAGGAACACAATCATACTGGAATCTTGGTTTTTCTGCAGTAAAATTGATTTCAGACTTTTGACCAGCCAAACTTTGAGAAAATTAAAACCTCCTAATATATGATGGCTTGCTACAGGAGCGAAAGACATTTCTACAATGGCTCCTAAGGAGAGATGCCAGAATAATGCCAGTCTGGGAAGAAACACCAATGCTCTGGACTATGGGGCCAGCTTGAATAGCAAGTATTTAAGTTTTAGGTTTATGTTCCACATGGTGATTCACTTTTTATGATAAACATTACCTTAAGACCACTCAACAGAGAATAGCATCACATAAAAAAAACAAAAACAATAAAAAGGCATTCTCTCATTTATTTACGTGTGGAAAAATATATCTGCTAACAAATCCAGTTCAATAGAGCGAGGTAAAACACATAATGCAAAATGTGTGGCCAATACTCAGGTCAGTGTAGCCACAGGGCTGCACAAGGTGCGCAGCACCTAGAAGGCTTTGAGACTGGCTGCAGGCTGAAGTGCACGGGGATGGGCAGACCAGGGTATGTCGCAGACCAGCTACCACGAAAGCTGTGGAAAAAAAAAATTGTCACAAAAGGAACAGCAGGGCTCCAAAACTCCGCAGTATTCTGCAAAAAGTGAATCCCACTATTTTATAAAAATGTACTTAAAAAAGAATGAAAACAAAACGCACAAAATTATGAATGATCCCACAACTAAATTTAATGTATCTTGGTTGAACAATGAAACCCCTAACCTCGCCAAAAGAAATGAAGGCACTATCAAAAGGAGCGCAATTTCAACATGCGAATAATTTCTAATAATGTTAAATTTTCAAAATCTGATGAATTTTTTCATGATTATCTCAGATGCAGCCTCGGTCCTTAGGAAGTGCATGCAAAAGCAGTTAAGTATCTGATGTGTGCAATTTAGTTGCCAATTTTTCAAGGCAAAAACAATCAATGGACAAAGTATAAGCAAAACACAAGAAAAAATAAGTGAATTTAGGTAAGGAAATTATAAAAGCTATTTGAAATTTGTATGAAGGCCTGATATTTTCTCAAATTAAAAGTATAATTAAAAAAATAATAAACCACCAGAAAGTACAAACGAAAGGCAATTTCCTTCTCATAACTGCAAACTGGGAACAAATTTAATGAGAGAATTTCAGAACCAATATGAGAACAGCTGAGAAGACTTTACTGGGACATATAATTGCCTTCAAAAATCAGAGGATTAAGCCACAACAGTAGCTACCAATAATAAAGAAAGTAAGAATTTTCCTTTAAAGTGAAATTGCCACGTCTGCTCACCAAATTGAAGAGCAATTCACTACATACTTCTTACAGACATAAGTGTACAGCGAACTAGGCTCACATATACCCATTATGAGATTTCATAACTCGGTTTAAGGTATGTTTTGCACAGCACTGTAATAAGGTAATAAATACATAGACTCTCAATTCCTTCAGGTCTTCATACTCTTCAAAGAGATGCACAGTCAGTCACCAGTTTCTGTGGGACGTATTTTCATGTTGCTCCTCCACTGTATTCAAGAGTAGGCTGAGCCGAGGAAAACCACAGTGGGCAGTTTGCAGGCAGGTGGAGAGAACAGCTTCCAACGTTCTTGCCCTATCACTGGCTGGATATCTCTGTGGCTTCAAATACCCACTGTGCTGTCTCAGTGGAGAGACTCCAGTTCCCACCTAGTAGCCAGCCTCCATTTTTGGGTAACAGCAATAAGTGCTCCCTTCCTGAACTGTAAGCCCCAGTGAGGACAGCATAATCTCAGGGTGCTTCTGACTGTGCACATTCCTGTGGAACAGAAGCAGTAGAGCTTCCAGGCCCTCTCCTGCTTCCAGGGCCTCTTTGGCTTCATCTGTCTTTCATGTTGAGGCCCCATGTTGGATGTTATTCAGGAGTTTTCTGATAAGAAAATGATGACACACTTGGAAATATTTTATGCTGAATGATGCTGATGAAGCTTAAACTATTACTTTTATTGTTATTATTTTAACATAAGAAACTTATAAATGCAATGTTGTCAGATCTAACCTTGAAATTCTAGATGCTAAACAACTAATCATGCCCATGTAATAGAAAAGTCAATGCGTCAGTCACATTTTTATTAAGTAAATAACTGGATTCCCTTAGAATTAATGTGTATTCATTCAATATGCTAAAAAAATAATTAGGGCTGGAGGAGAAGCTCTAGTGGTAGTCATGGAAAATGATTGTAATGATTTTTTATCCTGGAAATCCATACCTAAAACTTACCCGGTCATAAGTAGAACAGATAAAGATCGTTTTAGAGATGTCTTAAATGTCAGAAAAATAGGTCAAGAGAGGGGTTCCTGAGGGTGGAGCCACCAGGTTAGCATTACAAGAATCGGGTAGAAAATATTGGTAGGATTTTCCCTACACGTGCACTTAGTTTGTGATGTGCACAAAGTCAAAGACATGTTCAGTAAGCAACTGGGAGCTGAACTTCTAGTAGAGAGCGAAGACAGGGATGAACACACCTGGGAAAGTTTTCACAGTCTTGAGAAACTATTAACCTGTGTTGAAAAGTGTCAGTTGAACTTTATAATTGGGCTAAAAATTCTTCAAGGAAATAGGTTTTAGTCTACGATTGTACAGGAAGTGAAAGAGATGATTAAATATCTTGAAAAGTAGCATCATGTCATATTTGACTCCCTCCAAGTGAGAAAAAGAAGTTGTAGAGTCTCAGCAGGAAATCTCCCATGCCTGTTTCTTAGTGGCATTACTGTGTCACTCAGGGTGAATACACATCACAGCGTACTTCACCTTTAACAAACAATTGGATTACATCATAAATAAATTAC
Organism: Myocastor coypus; assembly: GCA_004027025.1. Taxonomy (NCBI): domain Eukaryota; kingdom Metazoa; phylum Chordata; class Mammalia; order Rodentia; family Myocastoridae; genus Myocastor; species Myocastor coypus. The sequence goes on along the minus strand of PVJA010026992.1, from coordinate 3,034 downwards.
TAGAAAAGACTCTCAGGTAGTTTTCTCTTTCCTTCTCTCTCTGTCTCTCTCTCTTTCTATATGCTATCATTAACAAACACCTAAGCACATCAAATTGAGGACATAAAATTACTACTATTAATTTGGATAAGATGTAGGTTAAAGTGTAGTTGCCAAGGATTTAGAAAAAAAATATGACTTAAGCGCTGGTTTCAAAGAAAATCTATCCACTGGCAAAGCAAGTCACAATCCAAATGTTACAGACAATCAAAATACAACTTTTGCTCAAAATAAGCAAGAAGTCAAAGCTTGTCAAGCTACTAAACAAGAGAAATTTTCAAATAATTAATTAGTTCATACCATACACACATCATTTTAGCTGTTCAGAAATAATTTAAATTTGAGATTTAATTATATTGTTTTCCAAGTATATTAGAAGAAATAATATCAGGAAAAGCCTATAAATCAGCACACATACACACACATGCACAGACACCCTATATGTGCTTTAGACAAATCATCCATCTGCAGATTATATTGCCATGAAGAATTCCCATCGCTTGACAAGTCTGTTACAGTTTGCAAAAGGGATAAGCAACCAACATGTGCCAAACGTTTCTGCCATGGAAAGCTGCTTAAGAAACCATACAATTTTCCAGCTACTAAACCAATGAACAGAAGGCACTGAAATAGTTGAAATGCATTCAATGAGATGAGAGAAGATCAGTATGAATTAAATAATCATGTCAGACAAGAGAACATGTACGAAAGGGTTTCTATTCTAATTCATTGTCATATTCTTTTTGCTCAGATTAAGGTTTATGAAGATCTGCCCATAATTTCACCAGCTGATTCTAAGAGGCAGGTTTAGACTCCACAGTATTTCCATACTTTTTCTGGGTTTTCTTAAGTAGTTGAGTGAAATTTCATGAATAATGTTTTTTTAGTGTTTCTGTGATAACAAAGAAGATTTTCTGTATGAGCTGAGGATGGCTTCATACAGGAGCAAGTTTAATTTAAAATTTATAAACTGACAGATGCCTAAAAACAGCATTAGGAAGAAAACCCAAAACAAGTGTGCATGTGTCTGATATTGTGATATAAAATATCCCATTTCCTGATATTTGAATCTCACTTCCAAATTCATTATTTTCACCTTTTGTAGTCATATAAATGAGATAAAGAAATGCAAGAGACTGAAGGATATTTGATGCTTCACCTTAAAATAGCATCTTTGGGAAAGTGCTTATGAGAGACTCTGGCATTTCAAGTTAAGATCTTATTTGGCAGAACTGTTCTCTTTTCTACATTGTTCTAGAAAAGTGTGGAGTTTAAGGAAATGGAATTTTTATACCCTTTTTATCCCCTTGGCTACTGATGCACTGATATTTTGGCACTCCCAGGAAGATCGCAGAGCTTTTCTGCAGTGTGTTTTATTTTTAGAAATTCCTTTAGCTCTATCTGCTTCTGTCATCTTCTACCCAGGTGACAGACAGACACACACATGCACGCGCGCACACACACACACACACACACACACACACACACACACACAGACCCACACACACAGCAATGAAAATCCTTTTTCAGATTCCATTTATGCAGTTACGGGGCTGGCTTTCTCGTTCTAGGAAAACTAAGGTTGGAAGCATTGTTTCTGCAAGGCTCTTGCTCTGAAAAATTAAACTCATAATTGATGGTCACCTGATTCAAGTTTTTCTATTTTATTTAAATAACTCCACAAAAGAATCTTTTAGTTGTAATCATTGCTGATATTATGTAACTGCAAATTTTAAGATGTATTCAAATGTTTCTATTTAATACTGGCTCTTAAGGAGAAAATCATATTGATCTAGTAACTGAATTATTTCAGGTCAGAGGAATATCAGTGAACTATATGTGAGATTAAAGTCATTTTCTAATGTCAAGCTATGTTAGTAGTAGTATTGAAAATATTAGTACTATTTTTTGTAAACTAGTTTAAAACTAATTAACAATTATATTAAGTTTATATTAGTTCCAAATTATATTTCAAAACTTCCTTTAATTCTTCCCAAAGAAAGAAAATAGAAGGAAAGGAATTAGCAGCTTCATGGCTATCTGATATTTTCACATCTTCTAGGAGAGCAACTGAATTAATAAACAAATTAATTAATTAATTCATTCATTCATTAATATGTTATGTATGAGGAGACTTTATAAAGATGTAATCTTTATGAAAACTATAGTAAGCTCTGAGCATTGGAATAAAATTTTCTATAATGAAAGAAAATATGGTATACATAAATCAATGTGTAGCATAATATATAGTAGTATTTATCAATTATTCATGTATTTTCATCTATTGAAAATTCAGAAATAAGCAAAAAATTAAGCACAAAAGTTCATGTGTTTTTTTCAAGGTATATACATTGGAATTTATTTGAAAACTCCGTTCATAAAAGGCTAAGTGCTTCTTATTAAATATGCATTTAAATATTTCACTGGGATTTTGAATGTTCTCAGGATGAGACACAAAAATATATCAAATTTAATATATCAAATATATCAAATACTTCTGTACTAGTATTTTGTATTTAACACCACTATCTAGGTATATACAGTTAATCATTTTAGATCACCTGAAATCTCGGACATAAAAATTATCAGGATTTCCACATATTTCTTTATGGTTGTTATATATGTGATCATTAATTATATTGTGTGTACTTGATGAAATGCCCAGAATCTGATTGAATGGTACTTCTCAGTACATTTGTAACAATGCTTTTACATAAGATTGGCACTTGAGTAAGTAGAATCTATAATTTCAATAGACCTTTTAATACAGATGGTCATCATGCAGGCAATTAAAGGCCTGAATTGAAAAAAAAAAAAAAGAACCAGAAGACAGAATAATTCCCTCAACTTTGCATCCTGCCTACCTCTTGCAGTGGAAAATGTCATTTTCTAGGTGCGGTGGACCACCAATGTTTACACAGTCTCCCTCTGTTCTCTGGGCTTCGGAATTGGACCAAACGGCACCAGTCATTTTTGTGTTGACTTCATGCTGGTG
>PVJA010026991.1:0-29059 GCA_004027025.1 Myocastor coypus | reverse complement strand
CTGCAATTGCAGTGTGCCACCAGTGAAGCCTGTGATGCTGGAGGCTATTGAATCTAAGCCTCCTAAAGCTCATCTCACCAATCCAGCCCCGTGTTCCATGCATTGTAATTAAGCATTCTTTTTCTCTTTTTTTTTTCCTTGCTGGGGGGTCAAGGGCAAGTTGAAGCAAGACCCATATAACAAAACATTCATTTTTTTTCTTTTTTTGTATCTTCCAGGGTCAAATCCCCTCAGGATCAAGTTTGGGACCATAGGCAGTACTCTGTAGAACTGTTGCTAGCGTCAGCCTTCGGGACGAGTCACAGCCATTGCTTGGCCATTTTGCTTTCTGTGAAAGCCTGAGAGAATGTTTTTCTCTGGGTGACTCTCCTTAGATGCACTACAGTTCATTCATCCCTTTCCTCTGAGGTCCCATAATCTCCTTGACCAGGCCTCATTACATTTTTAAACCTTTACCATTTAAGTTTTTAATTTAATAAGTTGGAGTTTATGCTCCTTTTTTTCACCTTTCTGAGAACTCTAGTACGAAGTTGAAGAGGAGGTGTCTTTTGGTTTCTGTGGAACTAAATACATCTTTGGCAAAAGCCTTGTAACTCTGCATTTGCAGATGCAGTGTCACTACAAATGGAGACTTTGGTGCTCCTTCCCGTGCTGGAAGACATAGCATGGGATGCTGAAGCTCCCCTGCAGTCATTTATTAGGTGTACACGAAATCTGTCTAAGCTTTGTGTCTCCACAGACAACAAGATAACTGAGGAGAATGGACCCAAACATTTGCAAGCTGCAGCGCGATGTTTTCTTATGTCTAGGACTGGATAACTTGCCACGCCATCTCTTCTCCCATATAAACCTTTTTTATATTAACCTGACCTTATTTATTGAAGGGAAGGGTTACATTCCCAGTAGTAGTGTATTCTAGAGTGTTCCAACGGGTGGCGTATGGGGCCCACTCTGACGCAGCACTCACTGTAAAAATGACTGTGAGGACTCCATGGATAGCTGAGTAGTCCTGGTGATGATTTTTCACTTACAGTAAAGAAAGAAATATGAGTTATTAAATACTTAGGAGGTGGAGGACTGGGGTTTTTTAAACAGGAATGTATTAAACAAGGAAATGATCAGTTGCTTGTCAAAATTTTAGGTATGGATTATTTTTTTCAGTTGGCCAAGATATATTGGTATGGATTGACATTGACAGGTGTTTGAAGAAAAATATTAAAAGAAAATGTGGAAAAACAAAGCTAAAAATTTAAGCTTGGGGCTGTGTGTCATGTATTCCTCTCCCAGTGTTATCTAGTATATTTGATATTTTCCTGCTGTCTGCCTTCCTCGCTTCCAAGGCTTTTGGTCCTAGGCGTGTTCTCTGGAAATGGAAATGATACTCTGCATTTGAGTATTTTCTTCACAGTGCTAGTTTTTGTGCTGAAATAAAGTGTCGTAGGTCTGAGCCAAGGGTAGGAACTTTTGAGGCTCTTGGTTTTAGTCAGTTTCGAGGACATATGTGGGAATGTTAGGTTCAATACACAGGCAGACAGTTGGGTTTTGGGTTGTCAATATGGCGTCTCTGGGACACAGACAATACGGAAACAACCTAGGGGTCAGGACTTTAATTTCTGCACGCCTGACATTTGGACGGTCAACCGCACATGTCCTTGGCCTTCTTAGAGGACTGTCCCATCTCACACCCACCCTTGCCTGGAACTTTGGTCCTGGCATTCTAGTGAATCCCCTCCTCTATCTCTGTTCATGTGAGTAACCCTCACCTACCTCTCCAAGAGTTATTTTTAAAAGACTGTAGGGAAGGATGCTCCTGGGGCAAATCTGAAAGTGCTAAGGGTCCTCCCTGTTTAGCTTGGAAGTCTCCATGACTTCATATAATAACCTGTGACAATCATAGATCATTACATTTTCACCTTACATAGCTTTATCCATTATTCTTTTTTTGAAGTCTCCCTCTAACAAAATACTAGAAATTGTCCATTCCACTTAAAAAATGTCTGGACAGTTTAAAATAGAGCAATGATTTTTTTTTCTTTGCAGTAAGGAGGAAGAAAAAAAATACATAGATTTTAGCAGGAGTGGATTAAATAATACCCCTCCCCCCACCGCCAGCATATGTAAAAACGTTTATTTAACATTAGGGGTTTAAAAGATACTAAGTTGTACTTAACAAAATGGTCTTTAGAAAGTTTTACTAAAAGCACAGGAAATTGGTAACAGGCAAAATTTGTCATGATAAGAGAGCAGACAGAGCTAACAGAACAGGCAGAAGATGTATGTTAAGACAATAGCGTAATGTTACTCTTGGACATATATATATATATATATATATATATATATATATATATATATAATGTATTTAGTACAGGGTCTACAGGGTCTCACTACACAGATTGTACTCATAGTGATCCCCCTGTTTTTAGCTTCCCACATGTTGGGATTACAGGCGCACGCTACCATGCCCATTCTCAGTTGCCATCTCAGTGCGCACCAGGGGCAGGGCTGGTACAGCACACTAGGGATCGAACCCTGATCCCAGCATCTGCCAAAGCAGGTGCTTTAGTCTGCTGTGCTATCTGGCTGGCCCTGGACTGGTCTTTTTCGAACATTAAGCAGCACACAACTATGGAATTCTTTCTGTAGAGAGTAATTAACTTCTAGATATGATATTGCTTCTTCCTGTAGATTGGTTTTAGTTACACTGAGACTCAATATTTTGGGTGTGTGAATACTGTGTTACGTTGCTTTGTATTGTTTTACAAAGGGCTGGACATTTATATTGAGGTGTCCATTGGAGATTCTTTGGGTCTTGTTGGTCTTTTTGTTCTATAGATGTGTATCAGTGAATCTGTTCATTGAAAAAAATGGTACTGTACAATGAAAACAGATGATAGTAACTTACGATTCACTTGGAATTTTTGTTTTCAGCATTTGCCACTTAGATATAAATTTTTTTTCTTTCAACCTATTTCTGTTTTCACCATAATTCTTTGGTTTTAGATTCTCTGGGTGAAGAGGGTATAATTACAGTCATGTTTGAATTTTTTGTGCTTACTAAAATTGGAAGTTTAGAACACTATAAAGATATAAACTGCTGAGTTTGGTATTGTTCAGTATCTTAAAAGAGTATTAGTACCTGCTATGGTGCGGGCAGGGTATTAGATCCCGGGGATATGGTGATGAGCCTCATTGCTGTGAGAGAATGTGTAGAGATGGAGAGGGATGAGCGGAGACATCTTTCTCCATTGCAGGGCTGTGCAGAGGGAGAATTTCTAAATCAGACCCAAAGGCCTCTGGGACCTTAAGGACGGTTATTCTTTGTCGTGATTCAAAACTTAGTAGGGACTTAACCAGAAGATGATGGAAGAATGTTTACAGAAGGGGTCATTAATATGTGGGCCACATCCTGATTCCTAAGTATGTGTGGAGTTTTTCAAACCTTTCATTATATGTGGAAGAATTGCCTTTCCAAATACATTAGTTTCCTCTCCAAAACTCAAGGATTGAAATTTTATTCATAAAATTATATTTTTTTCTGTAGTCCTTACAAAGTCAGAACAATAAAAAATATAGTGTATATTAAATTTCAGCATAACACAGCAAAATTAAATGGTTTTTTGAGCAATAAATCCAACATAAATTGGAACAAAATTGGAATTTTTAAAATAAAGGATTATTCTAGATTTATTTACTTGCTGGAATGAATTTCTTTATAAAATAAAATTGTATTAGTAAAGTCAAAAATTTACTCATAAATTCAGTTTTTGTTGATTCGGTGCCTCTAAATGAAGGCATAATTTTCAGGTTTGGCAAAGAGTATTCTTACACTCTAAACCCTAAGCTCATGCCTTTCTGCTGGGTTCCTTATCAGTGTCTATTAGATGGCATCTGTGAAGAACAGAATTATCTTTGGCACATTACCTGGAAAATAAAATTGGTGTCTCCCTCACTAAATTTTTGTTGTTGCTTTTTAATTAAGGCTAATTCTGAGGAGGAAGACAGCTGTTTCTCCACTTCATTTTTATTTAAATGTAGCACTTGGGAGTTGAAGTTTCTGCACTTCTGTTTGTTTGGATTTTTTTTTTTTCCCTGTGGCTCAATCCCAAAAAAATGTAGTAAAAAAATGTAGTGAAAGCTTTGTTGTTTGAAATTGCAGGGTGCTGCAGAACTGCTGCAAATCCCTGGTGTCTCACTGTCTGCCCTCAATTCTCCTATTTTTGGTAATAAGGCAAGCAGTCATTTTAGAAAACTTAGCTGTGTTCATTTCATTGCACCCTGTCCAGAGGCCGTGGGCCAGAAGCTACAGAAGCCGGGGACCAACAAGTCCTAGGCATAAACTCAGGCTTCATCGGTTGGTTGCTGCTACTTGAAGTTTGCATGCATATCGAAGGGCCGAGAAAAGCGCTCCATAGCTCTTCTTCACTTATTTTAGGAGCATGGACTTCCAGGCAGTAAAATCTCTTGTGAGCAGTAGAGCCATGCTGTGGACAGAGGGCAAGGGATCATGTGAGACACACAGCAGACAGAGGCCTATTTGAAGAGGCTACAAAGCAACAAGTAATGCCAATTTAAACCGATTACATGTCACTGCAACAAGTGAAACACATTGAAGGCTGCTCAGATTACACTGTCTGGGTACTAAACTTAATTATGCCTCTTAGGGATCCCTAAAACAAAGGGAGCTTTTAAGCCAGTGATCTGTAGCTGGCTGGGTACTGAAAAACCTTGGAAAATTTAGGTAGAGCCTGGAGGAAATTTCAAAGAAGATCCTATCATGTCTTAAATATCTCAGCCTATCCCTAAATAGATATGTTTGTGAGGCACTAGAACTGGTAAGAACCAATAGCAGATTATTTGTTGCTTTTAGCATTTGTGTACAGTTGAGGCTGGTAAATTTGAATAAACACAGCTAGCCTTGTCTGGACTGAGATAGTGCTGAACAAGGTTTGGCATTGTGTTGCCCTAGAGATGCTTTGTGGAGCTGTTCTGAGATTGATATTTAATTTTTTAAATAAATAATCTGTTTATCAATTGAACAGACAAGCTGTTTATTTATTTATTTTTCACTACAATTTTCATGGTATACCTTTTTTTTTTTTTTTTTTTTTGGCTTTTTGAGATAGAGTTCCACTATGCACTTCAGGCTGGCCTTGAGCTAACTTTTGTAGCCCAGCCTGGTCTCGAACTCACATTGATCCTCCTGTCTCAGCCTCCCAAATGCTGGGATTACAGGTGTGCGCCACCACACCCAGCTGAGATTGATATTTAAGAGGATGCGCTAAAGGTATCTTTATTTTTTTTTGTGGGACCAGGGTTCAAACTCACGACCTTGCACTTGCCCAGCAGGCACTTGTGCCTGGGAGCTATCTCCCCAGCCCCTAAAGGTATCTTTAAAAAGGAATTTTTATGAAGCTTTTATTTTTCTTAGAGTCAGTTGTGCAAGTCACATTTTCTCTGTCCTTAACATTAACTTCCATCCACGAGATTGTAAGAACTGTATGCTTCAGGTTTAACTTCTATGCAGTGCCAACTTCATGGTACTGGTATGCTTATTTTCAGGTTAAGTGACACTTTTGTCATATGTAGTGTTCAGTGTACCTTTAGTGGGTCACTTCTCTTTATTTCTGAAGTGCTAGGCCTTTTTAAAAGAAGAGCAGTCAGTTTTGTGTATGGTAGTTTATTTGTCTTATTGGGCAGACTTTGTGCCATTTATAGATATATCATATCCTATGGTAAATTGTGTAATTTTGTCTGTTTCCTTGCTTACTCACTTAAGAGTGGAAGCTGCGACCCTCACTACATGTTCTGAGATCTAATGACCTCCAGTCTTCCAGTCCTGTCTTCCTTTATTTGCCTAATCATCTCCAGCCTTATAAGCCTAGAATCCATCCTTCTTTCCTCCCCTAGGCCTCCCGTGTTCTGGGATTATAGGCATGTGCTACCATGCCTGACTTGTTTAGCTTATCTTTTTATGACAAATATTTATAATATTTACTTAGAAATAGTCCAGGAATAAAGTTGTGAGTCTCAAATTTTACTTCTTCTTTTGTTTATTTGGGCAGTATGTTATCACCTAGATGATACCAGACTTCTACTAGAGTATGGGGCTTAAGGAATTTCTTAAGGTGGACACTCATGAATGTCGTTCTTCAGACCTGTATCATTGGCATTGCCTTTGAACTTATTGGGGATTTTCTCAGGCCCCCTGTGGAAGTACTCAAATGAGAAACTGGGGGTTGGGTACAGCACTATTGTGGGTGCGCAAGCCCTTCAGGTGATTCTAATTTGTATGAAAGTTTGAAAGCCATGGCTTAGTAAATGGTAAAGGTTCAAGGCAGCACTATCCCACAAATCACCCAAGTATCATTAATTATTAGCTTGGTGTGCCTGCCTCCTTTTGGCCACTGAATTGGATTGGTTCATAAAGCTAGGCTGTAAAGTTATTTGCTAGGTTATCACATACTGATTTTAGGGTTGTTTGTATTTCTTTAAATCCATTGCTGTAATGATTTGGAGGGGCATTTAATAGGAATAGGCTCTCTGCCCACCCCTCCTAGGGCTTTCTGAGGCAAAGGGGCTGGGTCCTTATGCCCTTCTGGCTAGCTTTCTGCAGGTGCAGTGCAGGCCGTTTGTATATTTTTGATGCAGGAAGCGTCACTTGAATCACGGGGGCCCTCTGGGGCATTCATTAAGTCCTCCCAGCTTAGTTACAGGTAGAACACTCTGCCCCTGAGTCAGAGCCTCACCTGCAGTTGCCCAGCAGGTTGGGCTGCTAGGGGTCCAGGCTGCTTGCTGCCTGCTGTCTCCCTGCACTGCAGCAGGATTCTCTCAGGGGAGAGCTTCAGCTTGCTCTATGCTTATAGAACATTACTTTCTTACTGAGAGGTTTCCCTTTTTATTTAAAGAAAAAAAAAAAAAAAAAAAAAGAAGAAGAAAAAGAATCCAGGAAGTTCTCACTGAAACTAATAAAAGTGTCTAAAGAGAATAAAAAAAATCAGTTTGAGAACTTGTGTGTGGAGGAAATAACCTGACATTAACTGTTTTAATTATAGTTGTTGCATTGGGCTTATCAGTGTGGGAATAGGGAGCACTTGAGCCCTACAGGGAAGTGGGAGAGGGACAAGAAGATGATCCTCTTCCTGAATCTTCCTGTTTGCCTGCAGCCTAGCGACTGTGCTGGATGCAAGCAGCTGTCTTGGAGATTGGGGACAGGGTGGACTTAGAGACCTGGAGGCTGGGTTCAGTGCTACCATTGCTAGTGGTGTGAAGAGGCTACTGAACCTCTCTGGGATTCATTTTCTGGTAAATGGGCACAGTGACATCCCATCCTGTAGAGGAGAGTGTCAGGGGGCACATAAGAGAACCATTTCTGGATCTTGACTCCCTAGGTTCAATTCTACTACTTTAACTTACTGGTGTGACAAGTGTCACATCAATTGTCCTCTCTGTCCCTCACCTGTAGATTAGTGCAATGAAGTTAACTACTTCTTAGGACTGTGAAGATTGAATTAATTAACCTGCATGCTTAGTCTTTGGTATTTAGTGAGTGGCATTTATTAGCTGCTGTTACTACTAGTATTTTTAAAGCAATATTATTTAAAGAATGATGGGGTTCCTGTAATCATGCTCTCCATGATTTCAGCACATGGTACAATACTGGGAAAACAGGCTCCTCACATGGTACAGTGGCCCCACACTTATTGTGGAGGTTACCTTCCAGATGGCCCCGGATAAGTGAAAATGTTTTAGTATTTATATATACTTTAAGGCTTTATAAATCCTTCCCACACTCTGATAAACCTTTCTCATACTTTTTTATTTTTTTTTCTTTCTCATATTTAAAAAATACTTCCAATGTTTCTAGCCATTTTCTAAGCTCATGAACCTATGTCATTTTAACCACATATATTTATTGTATCGGACTAGAAGATGCTGTGACATAGTGAAAAATTTGCAGTAAATAATTTAGATTAATATTTTTTGAAAACCTGTGAAACAGTCCTTGAGAGTTGAGTTGTGACGTAGGGAGGGATTGCTTTGTACTGATGGAGAAGTTCCTTGTGGCCTGGCCCTTTGGGAAAAGAAGGTAGTTCTGTTGCTCAGGATGGGCAAGCCAACACCCTTTGATGCCGCTCACATAGAATTTGGTGCTTAGAGACCCTGAAGGTACAGGCATCTCAATTTGACTTTCATGTATTTGTGCCAAAACTATCTGAAGAGGGGAATGTCTTCATGGCCCTCAAGAGAGAGTTGGGGAACTGCACTTTTGACTTTTGATTGTTAGGCTAGGTTTCTTTCCTCCTTGCCTCACTGATTCTTGAAGTGGTACATTTTTGTGATGAAAGCAAGAGGTAAATTCTGGAATGAACTTTTGTGCTTCCATGACACTAGAAGCCAAAAGTTGAAAAAGCGATTAAAACTCCAAAGGGAAACCCAGTCAGATTGCATGTGGGAATGAAGGTTGACTTAAGTGACGGCTCTTGGGTGTCTGAGGGTTGTGATCAATGGCTTCTGTCTAATGTATTTTTTTATTTGTTTTGTTTTAGCATTACAGTGTCGGGGTGACTATGAGCCCTGTGTGAATGAAGGCATTTGTGTCACTTACCACAATGGCACAGGGTACTGCAAGTAAGTATTTCTTTTTCTATATTTCCTTTTCCACAATAGAACACTGGACACAACTAAGTTGCCCTCTATTTTTAATACATTTATGAAATGTTCTTGATTCTCATATTGCTTGGATTAGTTTTTTGTGTATGATAAGAATGGAAGGTTATGGATATCAGATAAATGATTAATAAAAACTTACATTTTGCCATTTTTTCCACTATGAATACGACCTATCAATGAATGAATAGTTAACATATATTTGGTATATCTGGTTCCACCTTTTGGTTTAAGGTGTTTTTTTAGAATCTTTCTTTAACATGGTAGATATGATTTTGCTTTTTTAAGTCAAACCAAATAGTTACTAATTTTAATTCTCTCCAATGTAACTGAATATTACCAGATGAAGCCTATCCCCCTAGTCTAAGAAATCCAGTTCTTAAGGTGAGCTTGTGAGGAGTTGTGGGTAATGGCTGTAACTGTGTGTGACGGGACAGGATTAAACGAGGACATGAAAGAAGGGTAGGGCTAGCAAACATAGAGCAGTTCTTGGCAGAAGAGCATTTGTCTTCTTTTTCTCTAACCGTCTAATCTAGTGTCTTTATTGTTTCAGAAAGGGTGTGAAATAATTTCATAAACAGCGTCTCTAGATTTTATGTGGTCCAGTTTTTTTTTTTTTTTTTTTTTTTTTTTTTTTTTTTTTTTTTTTTTTTTTTTTTTTTTTTTTTTTTTTTTTTTTTTTTTTTTTTTTTTTTTTTTTTTTTTTTTTTTTTTTTTTTTTACTTGAGTTGAAAAATTTTGACAGTAGCATATGCCCATTTCAGGGAAAATATTGGAAAATTAATGTGAGATTTCTCCTTCTTGTCTTCATGTAATTAATTATAACTTTTTTTTTTCCATCAGGTTCACTCTGATAGCAGGATCTAAGTTTGTTAACATCATAAACAGATTTCTTTTTTCCAAGTCAGAAAAAATTTCCTTCACTCAAGTGAAAGTATTTTAACCTGTGATGACAGGGAAGCTTAACAATTGTTTGCATGGGAATAAAGATAACACTGGAAATGAAAGATTTTATGTAACTGGTTATGGAGTGTGCAACTTGGTTTTTCAAGCTGGACAAAAAAGCATGTGGAGCATTCCCCTCCAACAATGGAAATACAGTTGGAGAAACTAAGGGAGAAACTCAATATTTTAGAACTCAGACTAGAAGTCTTGCTCAGTCTCTTTAAGGCATCTAATGTCTTAGTTGCTTGCTTCATTCTGTTATTCTGCTCTCATAGTAACTAACAACAGTGCATATGGTCACTGTGGATGTGTCTGTATCTTTCACTAGATTGAGTTCCTGATCTTAGGCCAAAGGTTTTCATAGTAATGCCTAGTACATACACTACTTGATATTTATTGCTTCACAATGTGTTTTTTGAACCAAAAGGTTCAGTACATATAATCATTTATTTGTCTCATATCTACTTGTTTTAAATAATGAGATATTGGCTCTTTCCTTTGAAGATTTTGTTTCATGAAGCAGCCAGGGTGACAGGTTATTGGCCCAGAATTCAACTTGGTAACTTATGTAGGAGAACCTTCACAGTGGTTCTGATTGCCTACCTACACATTTTGGTCTGTCATCGGGAGAGATGGTTTCTAGGAGAGCCCAGTCTCCAGCATGCACTAAGGTTTACTTTTTTGGGGGAGCTGATGTGTGAGTTGCTAGTCTCAGACTCTCCAGGCAAGGTGAGGAAAGCAAGGTTGCTCTCAGTTTTCAGAGTGAACATTGTGAGGAGGCAGGAGCTTTCTTTGCAGCTGATGAAATTGGGTCTGCCTGAGCTCTGTTCCTGGGTAGGGCTGACTGTATGTACAAAGGACTCCGTGTGGGTATAGTTAGGGGTGAGTCCCTCAGATTGGTTCTAATACTGCTGTTAGGCAAGCACATTCCTTGAGAAAGAGCAGCCATCCTTGCGGGGGACCAGTGTGAACAGCAGAGGTTGTAAAAAGAGAGGGTTTACTTGAATAGAGGTTAATATTAGCACCTTCAGGACTGACAGGGTCAAAAGAAGTCAGCACATTGCCCCAGAGACAGCGATAATCCTTCTTACATGTTGTGCCAGATGCCACAGAGTCTTGAGCAAAATTTTAAGCCAAAATGATATGTAGTTGGCCTTCTTTTCAGTAAATTGTTGCCGGCATTGGTAGAAAAAAGTAAGATGGTAATCCAGCTTGTTCAGCAAATACTTTCACAAAATAGTAAATACATATTATAACACTTAGAAGATTTATAAAAATTACATCAGGCATGCAGGGCATATGATTATCTTTTTATTCATGAGATTGCTTAGTGGATTAAGAAAAGAAAGTTGAAGCCAAATTCCTTGGGGAGAGTGAGAAGTGGTGGAAAATGTTTTATAGTAGACGCTCTCTGACTACCTGTTAAAAGGGCATTATGCTACTGATTCAGCTAACTGTAATGACTGTTTACATAAAGCAGAGAAACCTTTGATAAGATCACATTGACAGATGAGGATAAGTACTTTTAAAGATTAGTTTTATACACAGCTCACTATTTTTTCTCACCATGAGGAGCCCGAGTACCCTGTCAGTGTGTGTTCAGACAGTGATACCAGACAAAGAAAACCTGTGTAATCTTGCATAAAACTCAATTATTGCTGCCAAATACTTGCTGTCAGGTTTTAATAAAGCCCTCTCACTACAGGAAAATACAACATTTTGTTCTTTCCTTTGTGCTGTTGGGAGGTATAAATATATGGTGTAATTAAGTTTGGATACCATCAATCACTTTCAAGTTGTTTGCTTCAAGCTTTCAAACATAAACCATTCCAAATCCCATTTAGATTAACACTCACGGGTAGCTCAAGTCACTTCAATGCTGAGGGTATGAATTGTACAGTTTACAGAATATATATTTGAAGGGCATCTTTATCAGAGATGAAGTCCTTTCTTTGACAATCTGTACTGTCTAGGTTTTCTATGGGTGTTTTTCTAACTGCTGCTTCTTCTCTTGACTGTGTTTTCTTCATGTATGTAGCATGTTTAAATTATTGACTGGACACCGGGGTGCTGCATTTTACAGTTTCTCTTCCCTGAAGAGTGCTGGATTGTGTCCTAGCAGGCAGTTCTCTTCTTGGCAGGCCACCTTCGTTCCTCCTGGGTTGATTTTAGGCTTTCTTTGGGTGAGTCTGTGTCTGTTACCCTTAGACTAATAACACAAAGCTTTGTCCTTGGATGCTGTACTTATTTCTAAGATGGGACTTTCCAGGGGCTTCTGTGGAAAGTGAGAAGGGTTTGCCATGCCCTGGGGTGCTTGTCAAGCTCGTCTGATTTGTCAGGCCTAGGATTCTTCTGCCCGGGATTTTAAGCCTTCTAATTCTCACTTTCTCCTGGATTCCCGAATCTCATGTCAAGCACAGGCAGCAGTCGTTGAAGATTTGCGCAGAGTCCCGCTCATAGCTAGAGTAACACATCCAGTGGCTCTGCCTCTTCTAGGCTTTCTCCTCTCAAATCCCAGCTGCCCAGCAGCTCCACCTGGCTTTGGCACCTCTTGCGTCACTGCTGCTTGCGCTCTCCCTGCCCTGCTGTGCAGGCTGGAGCACCTCCATAGATCCACATTGCCTGTGCTTTTCTTCCATCCTGTCTGGTTTCTATGTGCTGCTCTCTGATGCCTTTAATACCTGATTTTGCCCACAGTTCATAATTGTTGTGGCAAGAGGGTTGGTCTGATATGAGTGACTTTGCCATGATTTTTAAGGATGAAAATTAGAATCACAGAATTTTCTATCCTCCACTTAAGAGGTACGTACTAGCATGGAACAGTCACGGGGACTCCAAAGGCTTCTGTGAGTGAGCGCTTGCCCTTGAGACTCTGCTTCTTGTCTGTTTAACAATGACATTTTGCACTGCATCCTTATAAATATAAAAAGTTATAAAATACAAGTTCATGTCACTCTTCATCTAAACCTTGTCTTCCAACTGTAATACACATTAAACATTAACAGCTAACACCTTTGTTTGCCAGTTTAAGAAAGTACTGTTGGTGGCCCAGGCACCTAAATCCATTTAAGAAAATTGGAGTGATTGCCTTTGTTGTTGCCTTGACAGATTTAGGTGTGGTAATAGAGAACAGAGATGCTGCACTTACTCAGAATGCAGCATGCAGTGGAGGCCGCATTACCAGCATTCACGTCGCGGTGCCGCTCCTCCAGCAGGCATCTCTGAACGTCAGGGCTGCTGTCAGGGCTGCCACCACGTGCCTCTTTCATCACCCTTAGCATTTGGTGCTACCCAGGGGTGTGCCAGATCAAAGGCATACACAGGGAAACTAGAACTGTTAAGCCACCATCTCATCTCTGTTGAAAGTGGTTCTGTCAGCCTGGTTCTTCCAAATGCAAGTTCCCTAGTTAGCAGAGCATCTTATGTTCAGTTTTTCTGGAGAACGTTAGCAGAAGCCTGGGCATTTTTCACATAAAATGAAGAGTGCTATCTTTTGGCTTATTAAAGAGCTCTCATAGAGTAATTGTGAAAGTGTGATGGTTAAGGATTATTAGTTTGAGTTAGTTACTGCATTCTACTTAGGTGTAGTATATGTAATGTACCTCAAGTCTGGGGCAATAGTTGTAGTTATTAAGTGTTCGCTTGTTACTTCACACTTTCTGGAAGTTGTGGGCTAATTACCAGGTTCATCAACAATACTATTCTAATTTTATAGAAAAGAATGAAATGAATGCAGGAATGGCTGGGAAGAATATCACATTTTAAGAGGCCAGTGCTCGCCATACTTTCCTCAGGTTGGCACTGATGAAAGAATAAAGCTCCCAGAAGTGTCCTCTTAGAGATGTGCAGAGGACGCATGTTTTAGCTGTGTAGACCTCAGTCCCAGCTCCTGTCAGCCGTCAGATCATTGGAAGGTTAATGACTGTAATGCTAGCTAACATTTACTGAGCACTTATTATACGCCAGAATTTGTCTTGACTTAAGAAGTAGTCTTTGACTTGAAAGCTCAGTGTAGTTACTGGAAATGAAATGGAAGATGGAAGTAGTGAAGGAGGTGGGGAATAGACGACGCTGCCGGTGAAAATGTTCTTCAGGAGACCAAACTTAATTGAAAAACTTGAAACTTTATCTTGCTCCTAATTGATGAACAAGTCCAGACTGATTTTATGCAGCTGTGACATAGAGGCAGGTCAGATGCAGTGAGTCCTGATACAGTGCAGCCAGCAGGAAAGTCACAATTGTTAAAAGTAACACTGTATAATTGCATAGCAAGTTAATGGTAAATGTGTACATGTCTTAAGTAGGATTTAAGATCTGGACCCCTCAACAGTGCCATTCCTGAGTCTTTTTAGCTGTGTCCTTCAGTGACACATGTGTCTTGGCCAGGGGCTTCCAGGTACCTTTCCACTCGGCTGTACTCTCTAGGTTGGAGCCTCGAGAGCATATTCCAGTGTTCGGTGGAAAAGTAGGAGAAGTCAGTGCTTAGCTCTGCCCGGATCCTTTTACCCACCTTGGGAAAATGCCAGTAAATTAAATCAATTAATTTTGGCCTGAAAACCTGGCATTAATAGCTGTGAGTTTAGCTAAATTTCTTTCAACAGTCTCCAGGTTAACTATAATCCTATGCGAAATTTGTCCTACTGTTCAATTATGGCTTGTCAGCACCATTAATTCTTTCTTTCTTTATTTTAAATTTTGAAGAGAAAAGAAATTCACAAGATAACCAGAGGGTAATAACGATGAATACATTGTGTATTGTTATCTTTAAATGAGCTACTCAGAGTACAAAATATCAGCATTTAATTGTTTAAACAATATTAGCACTAACTTTTCTTTTCAATGAATTAAGAGAAAGTAGTAGTATAACTATAAAATTGCTTTTTCCTTCTTTCTTTTCTCCATTTCCTGATTCTGTTTTTTTTTTCCCTTTGAAGTTTCTTCCTAATTTACATTATCTGTTGCATGTGTTGAACTTTACTGACTCAGCTTCTCACACTAAGGAGACGATATGACATTTATCCGCATGCGTCTGGTTTATTTCACTTAAGAGTACAGTCTCTAGTTGCATCCATTTACCTGTACAAGTCTTGCTTATCCTTCTTTATGGCTGAGTGGTACTCCAGTATATAAAAAGATCACATTATTCTTATCCATTACTTGGTTGATGGGCATTTGGATTGTTTCCAAGATTGAGCTATGACAAATTGGCTGTTATGAACATGGGTGTATATGTATCACTGTGTTATGAGGCTTTTAATTCTTCTGAGAAGATAACCCAGAAGAGGAATACTTGGATCCAATGGAACCTCTAATCCTAGTTTTTTGAGGCATCTGCACACTGTTTCCCCAGTGCTTGCACCAGTCTACACTGCTGCCCGCAGTGGAGAAGGGATTCTTTCCCCCCATAGATCCTCCAGTTACTGGTTGATTTCTTGA
Source organism: Myocastor coypus (assembly GCA_004027025.1). NCBI lineage: Eukaryota > Metazoa > Chordata > Mammalia > Rodentia > Myocastoridae > Myocastor > Myocastor coypus. Next base: position 14,011 of record PVJA010026991.1, on the reverse strand, counting down.
TAATAGCCATTCTTTCTGGGGTGAGATGAAATCTCAGTGTTGTTTTAATTTGTATTTCTCAAATGACTCGGGATGGTGAACACTTTTTTTTTTTTTCTGTATATTTGCCGTTTGTGTTTCTTCATCTGAGAAGTGTGTATTCATCTTAGATGTCCATCTTTGGATTGGATCTTTAAATTTGGGAGGTCTGACTTTTTAGAGTTCTTTATATTGTGTCGATAGTAATCCCTTTGTCTGAGAAACAGCTGGCAAACATTTTTTCCCACATCGTGGGTTGTCCTCACTCTGTTGGTGGTTTCTCTTGCTGTGCAAAAGCTTTTGAATAAGATGAGAGCTCAGTTGTTGATTCATTGTGATAGTTCCTGTGTGATGAGGATCTTATTCAAAAAATCTTTGCCTTCCAAGAGTTTTACCTATTCTGTCTTCCAGCAGATCTAATGTTTCTGTTTTAATATTTGAATCTTTGATCCATTTCAATACCATTAATTTCATGTAGGAAGTCCCCCCCACCCTTCCTTCCCTGTTTTCCTAGAAATAGAATGAGAAATAATTTTTCTCTTTCAGGATCCAGAGAAGCTTAATTAAATCCTTCATTTTAGTTTTGTTTACATGTGCCCTTAATCAGGCCCAGAAAAGGAGTGGTAGATACCAGAACACAATAGCAATTCAGCTCTCTCAACATTGCCAAGCTTTATTTGTTAATCTAGTGTAAATATGTGGATATGATGGAGATTTTCACTAATGCCTATTCCCAACATCCAGGACAAGGAATTTGTATCATGGAATGAAGTTCAGTGTCTTCTCCACCTCACGGTCACACATGTGCACATTGTATATGAGTGCAGGTATGTGCACACATGGGTGTGTGTTGCTTTCACACTTGTCCTATTTGCACTTTACCTTACATCCCAATGTTAGTAAATTCAAATTTCTCTTGAGTTCCCCCAGCTTTTCTAGGTCCTTTTTATCCTGTCAGTAACCTCTAAGTAATTACTCTTCTATGTTCAAAAATATGTTGCTGGTTCTCCTACTGGTTCCATCTGAGTTCCTGTTATTGTTGTGTTGTTAATTTTTTTTTCAGATTTGGTATAGGGTCTCACTACACAGTTTGGCCTCATGGTGATTCTCCTATCTCAGCCTTCCCGGTGCTGGGATTACAGGCATGTGCCACCACATCCAGTTTCAGAGCAGCACTGTTCTCCCAGGGGTTCCGAGGCCAGCAGTACTGCAGTGCTGGGGATCGAAACTGTCCTTGCGTTTGCCAGGCAGGCACTTAGACTGGAGAGCTATATCCCCGGCCCAAGTTTCTGTATTAATTCAGTGTCTTCTGTTTAAAATGTTTGCCTCTAGAATAGTTTCTGAGTTCTTTATGAAAGGGCTTTAGAAAATAAAAGTGAAAGCAGAGAATAAGAATGATAGTATTTAAATGACAGGTGGAGCCGGGCATGGTGGCTCACGCCTGTAATCCCAGCACTCGGGAGGCTGAGGCAGGAGGATCAGTGCGAGTTCGAGACCAGCCTGGGCTACAAAAGTGAGCTCAAGGTTAGCCTGAACTGCATAGCGAGACCCTGTCTCAAAAAGACAAAAAAAAAAAAAAAAGACAGGTGGTATTACTCAGCATTCAGATTGAATGGCAACTTTTTTCTTCATATAAATATGAAAAGAAAGCTAATGAGAAAAAAATCTGAATCTTGTGTAGAATATCATTTGATATGGAATGTGTATAGTTCCAGGTCTGTTTCTTGCAGTTGCTATCTGTAATTCTGTATATCAGACACTGAAGATTAGACTGCCCCCAAAGCACTGTGGAATTCACACTGTTCAAACAGAGGTTTAATTTTTATCACACTGATAAGTAGTGAGAGGCTACTGTGGTCATGGTGCTGGGTCTTGGACAGAAAAGCCTGAGAGGCCGGTGGCAGCCTTCCTTGCTCACACGTGTACACTCCTGCTAGTGTCTGTTAGGAGGACACTGCGTCTCTCACGTGTGCCATGGTGGCTTCTTGCTGTCTTTTTTTTTTTTTTTTTTTGCCAGACTGGGGTTCGAACTGATGACCCAGCAGTTGCCAGGCAGGCACTTGTGGCGCCCAGCTGTCTCCCCAGCCCCTTGCCATCTTTTTGGAGAGAGGATTTGTGTGTGTGTGTGTGTGTGTGTGTGTGTGTGTGTGTGTGTGTGTGTGAGTTATCTTCCATTGGTAATAATGAAAACTGTAGCGGAGGGTGCATAGCACAGGATCAACTGCTATGGGACAGGAGACTAAGGTCAGGGATTTGTTGCTCTATTTAGATTCTAAATGGTGACTGTTTTGGGTGCTGCAGGAGCTGGAGAGATAGGAGGAGGAGGGAGGCAGACCCCGGGACTAGAAAGCTGTGCTATTTGCTGGAGTTACCATTGCCAATTTGTTCTTCAGGACCTAATATCCACAGTTTTCTACATGTTGCCTGTTATTTTCTGTCTCTTTCACAGTTTGTGTGAGGTTTTAACACATCTCTACGTGGATTAATCTGGCTTCACAGAGACTACTACATGATCTGAAAGTGCTTTACTTAGTGTGCATTTTCTTGAATTGTGTAGTCTGGGGATGGAATACACAGCATGACGGGTGAAGAGAGAACCAGGACAGGAAGAGCAGGCAGGTGGTAGCAATTACCTCCCCTCCCCCAGACCTTTCCCCCTTGACTGTTGAGTCCCCTGCTGTTGCCAGAAGCAGCAGCCAGGTAGGCTTGTGGCTACATTTTGCAAGGAAATTCAGAGGTTAGCGGAAAAAAAGAGAACTGCCGTGGGACAGGAGTTGGGACAGAGGAGTGACAGAGAAGAAGAAATATGACGAACGGTCTGTTTTCATGTGTTGCACGGGTCGTTGCTTTAGCTGAGAATTCAGATCTCTTATCCTCAAATTTCTCCTGTCCAGTGTCTCATTGGTCAGATTCTGTTCATTTTAGGGATCCAGAAGTAAGCAAATATCTGCTGGCCAAGTCTTTGGTTAGCCCAAATTAGCTCATGTCCTTTACTGCTCGTTTCCTCTGATTATATAGTACATTTCCAAACCCTCAATTATCCAGAATAAAACTGGTCTGCCTGTTCTGTGTGGAAAACATTTGACAGTGGTTAGGATTCTCCTGCGTGGACCAGTGCAATTCCTTAGTCATTTAACTGCCTGTTGCTTTAAGATTTTCAAATGGTCATTCTTGTGTAAGCCAGGCACATCTCCTTGAGGAACTGAGGGCCAGCTCACCCTTTCAGAAACCTCAGTCATCTTGAAAAGTACTTCAAGAACCTCATCTGCTTTAAGTTGTTCTCTAGTCCTATTTGTATGTAATGCTTGTGCTGTCTGATTGTCTGTCTGGTATTGCTAAGACTCCTGTCCTTGAATTTCTAGATCAGTCTTAAATGGACAGAAATGGATTGCTAATGAAAAAGTGACTCATTTCCTTCCAGAAAAATGCAGACACTATCAGAGGTCATAGTTAGTCTCTAAAGAAGTAAGGTCTCCACTTTTGGGACATCACCTTTTCTTTTCTAAATTTTATAAGAATCAATGATAGCATCTTGACCTGGGGAAGTGAGTGAGACATTTACCCTAGGCTTGTGGAGGAGACATAAAAATGAGGTCTGGCTAAAGGTTGGAGATAAGAAGTTACTTAAATAGTTGATGCTTTGTAAGTTTAAATTTAGTTGTTCCTTTTCCAGCCCTCACCCACACATGGGCGCACACAAGTGCGCATGCACACACCTGCAGTCATTTTTATCAATGGGACAGATTCTGTAAGAGCCAAAATATCTGTCACCGCTCTGGGGGAAGAAAACAGGCTATCATGGTGGCTGGGTTGTTTGGGGTAGATGGTATGGTCTTTCCATCTCTTTTAAGCTGAGGATTCTTTTCTGTCTCTTTAACTTGTTTCTTCTCTCTCCTTTGCTTGTTTTTCGTTTCCTCTGAGGGATTAGCTGGAAATGTGGGTTGTGCAATTTATTTACATAGGAATCTGTTGGTTGCCATTGCCCTCAGAAGGTGGACAGGCCCTGTGAAGGGTATAGAGGAAGACAGACACAGACAGGTGCACAAGTCTGTCTCAGGCAGCCCAAGTTAGGAGTGGAGCACCAGCCAGCACAAACGTTATGCACACTGGAGGACTGACCCCAGGAAAATTACAAGCATGCTTATACTCTTGGGTAGTATTCCTGATGGGGTCCCAACAGCAAAATCTCTTCCCTCCCTCTCTCCCTCCCTTCCCCTGTCCTTCCCTTCCCCTGCCTCTCCCTCCCTCCTTCCCTCCCTCCTTTCTTCTTTTTAATGTATTTGATTGTTGCAGGGTCTCACCACGCAGCTTGGATTCATGATGATTGTCCTGCTTTCAGCCTCCCCAGTCCTGGATTATAGGCATGCACTTCCATGTCCAGTTTTGGTGGGGGGCTCAGTGTGCCTGGTGCTGGCAGGGCATGCAGTACTGGGGGTCGAACCCAGGTCCTTATGCTCGTCTAGGCAGGTGCTTAGACTACTGAACTATTTCCCCAGCCCTAATTTTTTGTTTTGAGGCAAGAATTTCACTGAGTCAGTAAGTTGCTTGATCTGGGCTTGAATTTGTGATCTCCTTGTCTCAGCCTGCCGGAGTGCTGGGGTAAAAGTGGTCAGCACCATTCCAGGCTGAAAACCTGTGATCCTAGAGCCATCACTCTTCGGGGTTGAGAGGATTTTGGAGAGGACCCTCTCTGGTCATCTTGTGCTATGCATGAGGAGCCCGAGGTTTAACATAACTGAGTGGCCCATAACCGAGTGGCCTGCTAGGTGCGTGCGACATAGCTGATGAGAGTAGGGACTGCAGCTGTGAGCCGTGTCCTGACTGCTACAGGCACTGTACAATTCCGCATTGTTTCTACTTCTCCATGGTGCCAGCCCTTGAGGAATGGATGGGAGTGAACATATACACTGGTAAGACCAAGATTGAAAAACAGACAAAACACCATAGAGCTTTGCTTGAATGCTTAAATTTTTATGTTTTTGAGTTTCAATTTATTAATACACATTCACAGCATGTGAGGTTGACATCTGTGTTGGGTCATTGTTTGTTGTTTTCATGATGTTTCCCTTCCCCAGCAATCGCCTTCTTCTGCCTGTGCAACCCCTTTCCCCATTCTCAATATTATTGCTGTGACTCCTAGTTCATGCTTACGCCGCATGATGTTTACAGTTGCTGTGGGTATTTGGTACACGCCCATGACACATCTTAAATTGTTTTGCTTCCCCTTTCCCTCCGCTCCTCCTCCTTGCCTTGTTCTCTTCGACAATTTCCTATTTGCAAAAGGATCTACCCCTGTTTGCTTTTGTCACCGTTTTGTTGTACTCTTTATTTGTACTTTGTGTTAGAGGAGAGAAATCATAGCTTCTCAGGTTGTATACCTGATTTTATTTTACTTAACATTACATTTTCAAGGTGTATCTATTTTTCTACAAATGCTTCAAGTTCATCCTTTATGGCAGTTGAAGTTCTCTTTCTCCCTTCCTCTCTCTCTCTCTGTCTCTCTCTCCAGTACTAAAGTTTCATGACACAAAACATTGTAGAAATTTTTTAGAGTTCCCCACAAAGGAGATCTGACCTATGGCTCCAAGTGGCGTTGAGGTATGCCTAAATGACTTCATATGATTTTAGAGATAAAATGAATGATAAAGTGACTGGTCTAGGGCCTTATTTTTAGTACATGATGAAGTTGAGGACAAAGAGATAAAGTGGCTTGTTCAAGGTCTTGCTATGTAGTCTAGGCTGGTGTTGAACTCACTACGTTGTTTAGGCTAGTCTCAAACTCCAGGCAATCTCTTGTCCCTACCTCCTAGGTTCTGGGGTTTCAGGTATGTGCTGTCATGTCTGGCAAGATTATATATCTAGTGACAGAGCCAGTGCTGGTCCAGGGGAAAGGCCTGCGGGCAGCCCCAGTACCAGAAAGATCTGGGGACATCTTGAAGTCTTAGGGAATTTAAAAAAGGATCTTTTATTCAAATAAAAGAAACGAAGCTCATAAACATTGAGTACATACATACAACATATGTTTATTTGTATGTAGGGAAGCCTTGGGTAAATATATATTAATATATAAATAACTAATATTAATAGCAATTATATATACACTTTTGTACAAGGCTGCTATATTTTGTGTATGTATTATATTTGTCCAAGGCTACACTATAAACACCTTGACTGCCCCTAGGCAGGGTTTTTAGTAGGAAAATGGTGTAGAAGAATAAAGGTCCATCATGACTGGCCCTGCCCTGGTGTAGGCGCAGCCCTGCTCTGGAGTCCCAGTGCTGGTGTGACTTGTGATTGTGTTTTGGTCTCTGCCATTTTGCTGCTATTTTGTTAACTTGGGGTGGAGATTTTATTTGAGCATCCGTTTGGTTAAAGTACAGGTCTAGCCTGAGCCATTTCTCTCAGCCTTCGCAGAGTTTGTTTTCTTGGTCCCTCCTCCTCTTAGGATGCGGATATATGCACTGTGTTCTTGGAATGCATTTTCTGCACTGGGTTTTCCTCTACAGGAGCTGAACCCATGCCGTCTCATTGAGCTGCAAACACAGGCTTTTTTTTTTTTTTTTTCCCCTTGGCAAAGGAATTTATTGCAGAAGTTTTCTGATTAATAAGCTTCCCCAGTTATCAAGTCTGGATGCTAGAAAATTGTGCTGGATGTGTGGGTGCATGGGCGAGTAGGTAGGTGGATGGGCAGCTACGAGGGTGGCTTAATGGGTGGGCAGATGGCTATGTAGATGGGTGAACTGGTAGACTGGTTAGGTAACAGAGTGGCAAGTAAGCAGATAAATAGATTAGTGGACAATTGAACAAGCGAAGAGTAAACTAAATGTGTGGATGGATCTGTTTGCTGAATGGCATATAATGTTTTGGGAGGATACATATGGCATATCGGTGGACGTAAGGTGAGTGGTAGATGAATGGATAAAAAGTAAGACTGAGTATGTGGATGACTAGGTTGCTAGGGAGATATGAAATGAATGGCTGGATAAATTAATGTTTGGTTTAGGTGAATGACTGGATGAATGTGCAAGCACAGGCTTTTTAAACTTGCTGGGTTTTTTTTTTTTTTTTTTTTTTTAATTGAGATGGGTCTTGCTAAGTCAGTAGGTGCTCTTACCCTTGTGATCTGCTGTTCTCGGCCTATCGGACCGCTGGGATTATGAGTCAGCTTGAGTGGATACTTTCAGCACAGTGTGATGTTTGATATTTAATTTCTGTAGTATCGAAGATTACAAATAATTGTGGGGTTTTTTTCTGGAGCCCCTCCCCCCACAAGAATCAACTGTCTCTCTCTTAGGTTAAGGTCATATTTTTTTTAAGAAAAGTGGTAGTAGTAAGATATGTTAGAGTTAAGACACTATAATTTTTTTGGCACTTTCACTATTTTTTTAATCATTTTTTGCTTTATTATTTTTAAACTTTTTTGATGATGCTGAGGATGGAACTTAGTATTTTACACATGCTAGTTAGGTACTTGCTGTGCAACTTCAGCCTTCATACTTGGGTTCAGCGTTGACAGTGATGATCCTTTTGATTGTTGGATTACTTTTCTTTTTCTCTTCTCTGTGTGTCTGTCTCTGTGTTTCTCTCTCTTTTTGATTCATGATGCAGCACAGGCAGATCAGTATATTGGAGGGAGCTGTCTTAGATTAACCTATGGATTGCCTTTTTGAAATTGAACACAATTCATAATAACTGCTCCTAATGTCATCTAATTTCTAATGAACAAAGAGGTTATTTAGCCTGCCTGGCAACCTCTTTTAAAGTCCTGAGTTCACTCCCTGGTGGTGGTAGTAGTAGTAGTAGTAGTAATAATAATAATAATAATAATAATAATAATAATAATAATAAAGTTACCTAAATTAAGTGAGCATTTGAAAGTGTCTTCATATCTAGTACTTCAATGCTTTTCTGCTCTTAGAGCAGGGGTCGGTAAATTTTTCTTTAAGTGCTAAATAGTGATAAGGGTTTTGCTGACTAACAGGCAAATTGAAGGTTTCAAATAGGTATTTCTATTTCCATTTAAATAGAAATTTTTCACTTGAAAAATGTGAAAGTGAAGTGTGATACAGGACTAAGAACCTAGTAGCACACTGGGAGACTGAGGCGACAAGATCACTCGCTACAGCCCAGCCTGAGCAGTTTAACAAGATATATAATATTGCCAGACAGGACAACATGAACCTGAAGTCCCAGAATCCAGGAGGTGGGGACAGGAGATCACCAAGAGTTTGAGACTAGCCTAAAATAAAAATAAGAAAGCCCTGGTGAGGTAGCTTGGTGTGAAAACCCCGGGTTCAATCCCCAGTGCCTTTTTTAAAAAGTGAAAGATTGCTCATGCTATGACAATACAAAAGCAGGTGGCAACAGATTTCATCTGAGGGTAGCAGTGTGGCAGTTGCCTGAGAGCCACTTGACATGCTTTATGTTCTTGTGGGGGGAGAAGTAGAGACTGGAAGAACTGTTTTTTGAGACAGTTTATTTTCTTTTTTTTTAATTACTGTTAATAAGAGATAATAATATGAGAGTTTCAAAACATGTTAGTAGTACATTCACAATAATTGACACATTGCATAATGTCCTCATAAAAGTTATACAGAGCACAGGGTGTAGACATGATAAATTTTCTAATTGATATTGGTAGGGAAAAAAAAAAGAAGAAAAAATTTTCTTCTCTTTGAACTAAGAGGAAATAGTTGTATACATAGTCCAATGAGAGACAGTTTATTTTTTTGATTGCAGAATGAAATTCTTGGAACGAGTTTTCTGAAATTGAGCCAGTAAATTGTATCTGATTCTTTTATTATTAGTTTTCAGTTGGGTCCTTTTGCCTATACTGGAGGCTAAGGGCAAAGCTCAGATCCTTCCAAATTAATTAATAATAATAATAATAATAGATGAATGATCCCATAATCTCCTTGAACAGACAATTTGGGACACCATTGAGTTATAGGATGTTACAGTACAGGTTCTCTTATGTCCTGAGTCCTCACTGACCTTGAAGGGCTAGGGCCAAAGTATTGGCTATCCTTGTAGCCCTTCTTTATCTCTAATTTTTTGATCTGCAAACTTAAATTGTTAACCCTCCAAAAGAGAAGCTTAGTGATACTATTACTCTATAATATAGGTACTTAAGCTTAACATCACTGTCTTTCTGAATATCAAATGCTTCAGATTTAACATGGAACTGGTATTTTCCATCAGTCATTGATAGTCTAATAAACCCTTTTAGAATGTGATTAAAAAGTTACACCTTTTTACAAAGAAATTTAGAAGTCTAACCATATACAAGATTGCAGCAGGTCAATCCTATGACATTTTGATGATGTATAGTGTGCCTAAGGAGAGTTACCTAGAGAGGAAACATTCTCTCAGGCTTTCACAGAGAGAAAACTGGTCAAACAATGGCCGTGACTCAGCCAGATGGCTGACACTGACAAAAGCTCTACAAAATGCTGTCCATGGTTTCAAGCTAAATCCTGAGGGGATTTGACTGACCTTGTCAGATACAAAAGTTATGTTTTGTTATATAGGTCTTGCTTTAAGTTGCTCTTAACCATCCATCAGAAGTGTTTAACCATGAGCCATAAAAAGTAAACACAGATTAGTATGCTGAGCTGTAAAGGGCTCAAGTCAACAGCTTCTGACATTGCCAGCTCTGCTGATAATTCACTATTATTATGGAATATTGGACTATACATACAACTACTTTATCTTAGTTCAGTGAGAAGAAATATTTGTACCAATAGTGTTTAGAAAAATTAACATGACTGTATCTTGTACTCTGAACAACTACTATGAAGACAACAATATGCATTGTATTATTATGGCTGTCATAATGTGTTTTAAAACTGTCTCATTGTTACTAGTAAAAGTAATAAAATTTTAAAAAGAAAAAAAACTTTTTTATAACAAAAAAATAAAATTGTAAAAAATAAATGAATGAAAACTACATTTTACTTTGATAAGTATGTTGTCATTGACATAATAGTAGTAGTTATCATCAGTGGTTGTAAACATCAAGAAAGTAATCATTGGCCGGGCGTGGTGGCTCACTCCTGTAATCCCAGCACTCGGGAGGCTGAGGCAGGAGGATCAGTGAGAGTTCGAGACCAGCCTGGGCTACAAAAGTGAGCTCAAGGCTAGCCTGAACTGCATAGCGAGACCCTGTCTCAAAAAGACAAAAAAAAAAAAAAAAAAAAAAAAAAAAAAAAAAGAAAGTAATCATTTGTAAGGAAAGTTTTGGGGGTGGCTATTTTGATTGTGATGATTTTAGTAATTGCATTTGCTTTCAAAAGTTTCTAATCTCAAGGAAAACAGATAAATGAAACCCCGTCCCAGGAGTGGGGTTGGTGCTAAGTTATTGAATGTATTCAGGCACGGGCTCTGGTGTGCTGCTCCTCTTAGGCACCGCATTATGGGCTTGTAGACTGTACTGCTACATTTGGTTTTAAGAATGTAGGAGGATGGAAAATAATTACAGAATTGTAGTTTTAAAAGAATCTCTGTAGAGCCTATTTGTATGTTTTCTGCACTTTCTCACTGGACCTCCCCTGTTGGCTTTGTGGGGTTTCATTTTGTTCCCACGGAAGTGCCGATTTGATTTCATGCAGCACACCAAGCACAGACAGAAGAATTTCTAGAGTAGAGGGACATTTGATTTGTATAACACATGGTTTTGAATGTGTATTAATAATGCTAGAGTTTATAGGAAACTTCTTACTCCATTCAGCCAGCATTCATCCATCTCAGTGGCAATTGTAGACCGAGAGTTACTTTCTGTGTGCTATCTCATTTTTAGTTTTTACTGTTACCACCTATTGCCCAAAGGAACCTTTAAAATTCTTTTTTCCCTAAACATCTTCATCCTATGCAATTTTACTATCATTGATGTATGGATAGTCTATATCTTGTTATTCTTGGAAGACCAGAAGATATCTTACATATATGATTCTTAAATAAAAAACAAAACAAAACAAAACAAAACAAAAAAATCTCTGATGGACTGGTTTTCTTCCCTTTCAGCTGTGATCCTGTGTTTTAAGAGAAATAGCGTTTTTTGCTTTGTTTTATTTTGGGCTTGAACTAAAGTTAGACTTCATTATTTTTGTTCCAAGATGTCTACCATTTTTATTATCATTGATTCTGAAGACTTTAAAACAAGCTCATAGTATTTGAAGGCATTCTGAAATTATATTTTCCAATTACTTGGAAAAGTATTGTACTCCTTCCTACCTGAGTGATTTGTTTTTTTCTACTGAAGAATGATGTATTCAGAATCCACCAAGCAATGCTTAATTTTTTTTTTTTTTTTTTTTAAGTTTGAGAAGCGCAGATTTTTCTTACATCCACTCCCACCTTGAGGTTTGGTTTGATATGAATTGAGTATGATTATTTTTGAACTAATAATCCATTCAGGTCATACTGAGAGCTTTCAGAATTATGCATTTGGATGTGTTTTAGACTTTGAAGGTGGTCACTCACTGCCCCTGTAGAGAAATCAAGCTCCTGTTCTCACAGATTTCTTCCTAGCAGTCTTAAGCTTTGCGGCTACTCTGAACATCCAGCAGTGCATGGCATTTGAAGGATTTCTGTCACTCAGGGCTGTAGGCCCATAGTAGTTCATGCCGTTATTTTATCACAGACTAATAAAACTGCAGGAAGGAATGAAGACTGTGTGTGAGAGATTGTGTGTTGTGTGCCTTTTATGTACCTGTTAGCTAACTTAATATTTTTGAGAAAAATGTAATTAAAAAACCAATCTACTCCATATGAGGTTGACCCACATTGAATGGCTTAGGGGTGAGTAGGGGTTAAGAAGTACTCTGTATGTCAGGAATCTTAATTAGTTCTAAAAATCCTTTGGGTAAATAACTCAACCTATTCCATCCCAATCTTCAAGTGTAATTGAGGAGTCTTTCTAAGGTGCGAGACTCCAGCAGCCCTTGCAATTTGCCCTTTGGCATCTGTTAAGAATATCAGCAGTGCTTAGTGGAATGGCTTCCATTTGCCAGTCACTGTTTTAGGCAATGGGAATATAGTAATTAATAATTCTTGTCCATTGGGGAACACAAATAATCATAATAAAGATTAATGAAGGATAGGATGTGTCAAAATTATGGGAACATATAGCAAGCAGGTGTGCCTGGGCTGTTTCCCAGAGGAAGTCACACTTAAACACAGGCCTGAAGGAATTTTAAGGGTGGGGAGAAGTATTTTGGGCTGTGCAGCACGTATGGAGGTGGAGGTAAGTTGTGGGAGCTGGAAGAAGTTGAGCTTGGCAAGCCTTCTGGGGAAAGGAGAGAGTCTCCAGATGAAGTCATCTCAGTGTGTTCAGCGCAGCATATCACATCAGCACCTATGAATAATTCAGTTTATAGCTAGATAGATGGGTGGACCTTGAGACCATAATCATGGGTGAAGTGAATTAGACACACGTGTGTAAATAGGGGATTATCTCTCTGGTGTGAGAAACTGAAAATGTAAATAAGAGCATAAATGTACACTAGATGTTGTGAAATAGGAAGAAAGTCTTCAAAAGGAAAAGAGAAATAAGAGGGGGAAGGGAAAGGAAGGAAGAGAAAGAAAAAGTGAGAAAAGAAGGATAAAAGTAAAGCTTTGTGAATGGGTAGGGGTGGAGGGTGTGGGAAGGGATGGGAATAGGAAAAGAAAAAGGAAAAAGAGGAATCAAGACATCTCATGCGGGCTGACCTAATAGCTCAGCAGATTAAAAATGTCTGCAAGGAGGCTCAGGGGCCTGCTGCTAGCTCCGCCCCTGGGCCACCCTGAGGCAGCAATTGAGGCTGGGCATGGTGTGCGTGCTTGTAATCCCAGCTCTTGGCAGGCTGTAAACAGGCAGATCACTACAAGTCTGCTCTAGTAGTGAGAGATCCTGGACACACTGTAGACACTTCCCTAAAGAATGCAGGAAAAAAAGACATCTCAAGTATGCATTGACATTCTCTATAATGAATATTCTCATTATGTATACCGAAATTGTACCAATGAACTTAAATTTAAAAATTCAGAAATCATTTTAAGAGGTTGAGGTGTGCCTCAGGGGTTAGAGCACTTGGCTAGCACTGGATTCAGTTCCTAGCTCCACAGTAACATCATTTTAATAGACCTTTATGTTTTAATAATCGTAACAACATCTGCACAGATTTAGTTACAGGCAAGAGAGTACCTAGCAGTTTGGAGAGTGCTGGTCAGAACTGCAGAGCCCTTACAATAATTCTGCCACTCGTAGCTTGAAACCAGCTGACTTAATTTACTAATTTTTTTCTTGTACTGTGCTGGGTACTTTCTGTAAGCTCATCTGACTGGGGTGTGTTTGTCATGTTTCAATCACACGTAGGTATTTTCTCAGGGTCCTGGATGGTGAAATATGGTAAGGTACTGACTGTACTAGAAGGCGAAGGAAAGCCCTGCTGTAAGGCACGTCTGTGACGCTGCTGTGTGCCTCTGCCCTGTCTTCAGGTGTTGCCTGGAGAGCTTGGGCTCTCTGCTCAGCTTTGGAGCTCTGCTAAGTGACCCCACACTGTAAACTGGAAGATAAGGGTGTTTGCAAAATTTTGTGTCAATAAAGCATGCTTTTCCATTGCAGTGGTTCCTGACTTCTGGGTCCCTAGTGAAGAGGGGTGATATTGTCATGCAGCAGCTTTCACACCCGTGTAACACTTAGCTTCTCATTGCTTTGGATTTACTGAATCTGTGTGTGTGTGTGTGTGTGTGTGTGTGTGTGTGTGTGTGTGTTGTGTATTGCTTTATTCAGGAAGCGTAGGAAAACCTGAACACATGGAGCTCCACAAGACAGTTCCCAGCCTCACCATTCCCCGTGAGGTCCTTTTCCTGTGGGAAACTTTCAATTTGGAAGCTTTTAGCCTAATGTGGGAACCAAGATTAACATTTTCTGAAATACTTCCACAAGAAAAGCAGAAATGTTCTGTCCAGGAAGCTGAATTTACATAGTAGAAAAATGGGCTGTCTTGTAGTA
>PVJA010026990.1:6325-20481 GCA_004027025.1 Myocastor coypus | reverse complement strand
ATGCTGTTAAAATTGGTTATTAAATCTACTTTATTTGGTTGATATTTTTGGTGGAATTTTTGGATGTGGTCTGCTATGTAGAGTATCATGTCATCAGCAAATAATAATTTAAATTCTTCCTTTCTTATCCATATTCCTTTTATTTCTCTCACCTAATTGTTCTAGCTAATCTTTGCAGAACTATACTGAACAGGAGAGGCATTAGTAGGCATTGTTCCAGATGTTAATTTCAGTTTTTGACTATTTAGTATGATGGCGCCTATTGATTTGTCATAGATGAGTTTTATCAGATTGTGATGAGAATCTTCTATTCCAATTTTCTGTAAGGATTTTTTTTTTAATCATGAATGAGCATTGGGCTTTGTCAGATGTGTTTTCTACATCTGTTGAAATGATCATGAGGTTTTCCATCTTTGCTTCTGTTAATGTGATATATTATTTATTCATCTGCATATGTTGAACCACCTCTGCATTCCTAGGTCCTACTTGGCCATGATGTATAGTCTTTTTTTTTTTTTTTTTGTGGTAAGGGATTGAACTTAGGACCTTATGCTTGCCAGGCAGGCACTTATTTTACTGAGCTATCTCCCAGGCCAATCTATAGTCTTTAAAAATTTTTTTTGATGATTTATTCATTCTATTTGCCAGTACCTATTGAAGATTTTTGCATTTGTGTTCATTAAAGAGACTGGCTGGTAGTTTTCTTTTTTGGTTGGATCGTTCCTTGATTTTAATATTGGAATAATGTTTGCTCCTAGTAATGACTGTGGGAATATTGCTTTCCTTTCAATTTCCTTAAAGAGTGCGAGGAGTAGTTGCACTAGGTCTTCTCTAAAATTCTTAGAGTTCAGCAGTGACTCTTTCAGGATTCAGGCTTGTTGGTTGATTCTTTATCTTTTCAATTTCATTAACTGATGTTGGGTTACTTAGAATTTTATATCTTGTTGATTCAACTTAATAATACAGATGCATCTAGGAATCTATTTCATCTGAGTTTTCCATCTTATTAGAGTGCAGACTCTCAAAGTAGGCATTCATAAGCTTCTGGATTTCTACAGGATCTGTTGTAATTTTGTTATCTTTATTCCTATTTGCATGTATTTGAGTTTTTTCTTTCCTTTTTTGGATAAGGTTGGCTAAGGATTTGTCTATTTTACTTAATCTTTCAAAGAACCAATGCTTCAATTAGTTGATTCTTTGTATTGTTTTCTTAGTCTCATTTGTATTAATTGTATTAATTCTCTTCAAATCTTTATAATTTCCTCCCTCATAACATATTTTGCATTTAAGTTGCTCTTCTTTTTCTAGGACTTTGAAGTGCTACATTAGGTAATTTGTTTGTACTTTCTCTGTTTTTCTGCCATAAATTGCCCTTGTGGGACTTCTTTGATTGTTTCCCATAAGTTCTAGTGTGTCATTTTGGCAATATTCCACCTGAACACTCCCTGGATTTGCTTTGGGGGTTATAGGTTGTACCTTGCTTCTATGTTTTCTCATTTTCTTTCTTATAGTTTTTTATTTTTTGTGTTGAGACTTGTAAATTGCTGAGAGAAGACTCGGGGGTCATTTTGTGAAGAGACGGAGACTGAGCAGTTGCTGCTGCGTTGCTGACCTCGAGCCGCAGTCAACTCCATGTAGAACCTGGGAGTAGGAGATTTGGAATCGAATCTCTTCTCTCATCCCTCTCTTGAGAGATTTTTTTTTTTATCTTCAGCTACAGTTTCTGTCACTGGCAGCAACTTTATCTTTAAACACGATGGCTAGCAATGTTACCAACAAGACAGATCCTTGCTCCATGAATTCCTGTGTGCTCGTTGGGAATCTGAACACTCTTATGGTGAAGAAATCTGATGTGGAGGCCCTCTTCTCGAAGTATGGCAACATTGTGGGCTGCTCTGTTCATAAGGGCTTTGCCTTTGTCCCATGTGTTACTGAGAGAAATGCCTGGGCTGCTGTAGCTGGAGAGGATGGCGGAATGATTGCTGGACAGGTTTTAGATATTAATGTGGCTGCAGAGCCAAAAGTGAACAGAGGAAAAGCAGGTGTGAAATGATCTGCAGCGGAGATGTATGGGTCAGCACCAGAACACCCTTCTCTGTCCCCTCTACTCAGCTCCTCTTCTGACCTAGACTATGACTTTCAATGTGATTATCATCACAGGATCTACAGTTATCCGACACATGTTCCTCCTCCTACTACTGTTGCTTGGGCTATAGTGCCCTCGAAATGCCAGCATATACCAGAAAACAGGTTCCAAATAGGTAAAAGTGGCGTCAATTCTAAGAGTGGCCAAGGGGGAATCTTCGTCCAAGTCTAGAAAGCTGAAAGGGATGACCTTCAGGCCATGAAGAAGGAGCTGACCCAGGTAAAACAAAAAGTGGATTCTTTACTGGAAAGCCTGGAGAAAATAGAAAAGGAACAGAGCAAACAAGCAGTGGAGATGAAGAATGAGAAGACTGAGGAGGAGCAGACTACCAGGAGAAAGATGAGACCAGTGTGAAGATGGGGTCTGAGGGGGCTGCAGATGACTCTGCTGAGGAGGGGATCTCCTGGACGATGATGAGAATGAAGATCGGGCGGGGGACCTGCTGGAGCTGATCAAGGATGATGAAAAAGAGGCTGAGGAAGGAGAGGATGACAAGACATGCCAAGGCGAGGATGACTCTTATGCACATAGTTGGGTTTAGAAACCTTGTCCCATTATTTCTTTGTCTAGGTGCTTGGCTAAGATCCAAATTTCACCAAGTCCTCTCCCCTAGCGTCTTCAGCACATGCTCTCTGTTCTCCCTGTGCCCTACCATGTTCATAACTGCCCTGTACCTAGTACCATTTTCACTTCCCTTGATACTCCTAGTAATTTTGCTGTCTTCCCCTATAATTTTTTGCTTTTTAATTTTGACACCTCTTTAGGACTTAATAATAAAAAGGTTGTGTGATTTTTTTATCAGTTGTCTCCACAATAATCTGTCATTATGCAGGCAGTATAGTTGTTTCCATTTATACATGATTTCAGTAGTTGCTTCCCTAACTGTGAAGGCAATCTCATTTAGTGTAGCATCTGAAAGCAGCTTTGTTTGAAGACTTACATGTATGACCCCATGTCAAGTACTTTGTAGGGCTGTCAAACACAATTGTAACAATGTATTTTTGTGAAAGAGAGCATGTCAAATGCATCCTCTAAAAAATTAGTGTAATAGTCTTTGTTTTCTAAAGTTGACAGTGTGGGTTATCTTTTGTGAACACTTGATGTTTGAGATCTTTTTTCTCTCAAAATTAACAAGTCCTTATTAAACCAGGAAAAAAAAAAAGAGAGACTTGTAAATTGCTTATGCTAGGTAACTTTATTACTAATATCAAGACCTCTTAAGGAAATGACTACTTTTCAAAGATGTTTTCTAGGTGTAGCTGGATTTTGGCCTTTGCGTATGCCCTAGGATCTTGCTTCTTCTGTTTATTAGGGATGAAAAGTTGGAGCCTGTTTGGGTTACCATCCAATGATGTGCTCTTTGTATTGTTATGATCCCCAGAAAACTTAAGTGTTGATATATAAGGAAGAACAGTGGATAACCTGGCTAACGTAGTACCACCAAATAGCATTGAGCACAGACTAGAAAAATGACAAACTGTGGTAACTAGGGGCATTGAGGGAGAAGAAATCAAAAGCAAACCAGCTGAAATTTCTGAAATGGTAGTTGCAGAAGTAAAAAAACAACAAAAAACCAAAAATCAAACCAAAACACACACAGAGAAAACCAGAAGAATGTTTCAAAACTAGAATAAAACTAATCACATAGGTAATTGAAGGCATGACCATTATCAAGGAAATCATTAGTGAATCTAAAGCAGAAAAAGCTAAATACATAGACTGGGCTGGAGATATAGGTCAGCAGTCTAAACTCTTGCCTGGCAAGTGCAAGGACCTGCGTTCAATCCCTGGTACTACATGCCATGCTGTCCCCATGTTGAGCCAGCCACTGAAACTTGGAGTAGTGACACATGCTTCTAATCCCAGCACTAGGGAGGCTGAGACAGGAGGATCAGTACAAGTCTGAGCTGTGTAGCAAGAGCCTGCACAAAAAAATAAAGGAAGAAGAAAGAAAGAAAGAAAGAAAGAAAGAAACAGAAAGAAAGAAAGAAAGAAAGAAAGAAAGAAAGAAAGAAAGAGGTTTTGGAAAGACGTGGAGACCATGAATCATCAACATAAAAAACAAACTGGATTCCATAAAACAGACCCAATTACATATCTAAGAAATTAAAAATCCTATTGAAAGTAGATTAGTGGGGCCTGGCGTGATGGCTCAGTGGTCTAAGGCGCCTGCTTGGGAAAGCTTGGGTGGCTTCAGGCACCGTGCTTCGATCCCTGGCACCACATGCTGCGCCAGCCCTGCCCTCAGGGTGGGCTGAGCTGGCCATGAAAATGAGTGAATAGACAAACAAAGGTTCTGAAAGAAGAAAAATAAATAAATAAATAAATAAATAAATAATTCTTAAAAAAAAGAAAGTAGATTAGCATAGTCAACTAATGTGAAGGTATATATGTTTATCAGATATAACACTTTGGTCAGAACAGGTTATGATGATAAGCCTAGATCAGAAGTGTGAGAGAACAAAGGCATTAGCCCTTCGACATTAACTGGACAGACTGAGCAGAAAAGGAACACCAAGAGAGCTTGGGACTCTAAGTCTTGCCAGTTGTGCTTCACAGCTTTGTATGTGCAGGAAAAAGCAACACAGAGAAGGATACTTCACCACTGGGTCATAACCTAAGAGCTCACTGACCAAACTTCCTTCCCTTGGCTCCTGGGGAGCCTTTGACAAAATCTGAGCTGACACATTTTTCTCTGGAGTTAAAAGGCAAGTGGAAGAAATGCCAGAGACACACACAGATGGCTTACATCGTTCCAGAGAGAAATCTGTTGCATGGGACTCTACACTGTTGTGTGAAGGGCTGTTCTGAAGTTGCTGTCTTCTCCCAGGTGTGGCTATTTTCTTTGACTCTTCAGTGTTATTTCCTCTTGTCTCTATCATAAGCCTAGCACCAACCCAACTGTGACCCCAACAGATGCCCCACACCCCCTACACCTGCCCCTAGGTCTCCCCTGGGGAAGATTTTATGCAAACATTCTGATTAGCCTTCACAGTCTTCCTGCTGCTCCTTGCATAGAAAATTATAAAGCATTGCTTGTTTTAGCTTTTGCTGCATATTTTCAGCTCTTCTTTCTGAAATCCAGCTGCACTGAAATTCATTTGCTTGCTCTAGCTCTACAAGGCTTTTTTTATGCTGGTCCTTTATTCTGGAATGTACCACCCAAACTTTAATAGGAACCGGTCTTATTTAACCCTTCTTGGAGAACATTCACTGTGAACACAGAAAGGCTAATGTTATCTATCATTTTCCACTTATGAGTGTTATTACTTATCCCTAGGTGAAAGGAGAGAAATTCTTACAGGCCTGGGGGAAAATGGTGCTGCTTCTGTGCTAGAAATTGGCAGAAAAGATTTCTCTGTGATTGTTTTATGAATGAAGTGGAAGTTCAATGAAGATGATGATGTCTACATCAAGAAAACATAATGCAAATATACTTCAACAATGTATATAGAAGTGTTATGGGTATGAACGGTTTATTTGAAAGCATTTGGTTCCCCTGAAAGAAAGAAGATGAGATCTAAACTTAATCACCTTAAATAAAAGGGCAGACACAGCAGCAAACCTTGAAAAAAAATTAACAAAATTTAGGAAAACAGTCAGGAACATGTCTCAAATGTAGTTCAAATGTTTCTTCCAAATATTAAATCTTCAATGTGTGGTGCTAGTTCTTGGAGTGATGAAAATATGGTGTACATCTGTACATTTGTTTTCTCATGTCTTGTGTTTAATTATCCACAAAAAAGTTCACAAAGTGTTTTATGTTCTTTTCTTTTAACTGCCACAACAGGAACTTCTAAAGCTTTGACAGAATTGGTTGCAATCTCTTTGAAAATTTTATTACCATAGACTCAATATGTTTTTAATCTTTTCTCTTATGATCCCCCAAATTTATATTGTGCAATTCACTCATGTTTGATTCAAGTATATGTTAAGTAAACAAAGTCAGCAACTTTTGCCTCATAAAATATGTGAAACTTTTTTTAAAAGTATGATGCAAGCCGGGCGTGGTGGCGCACGCCTGTAATCCTAGCACTCGGGAGGCTGAGGCAGGAGGATTGGTGCGAGTTCGAGACCAGCCTGGGCTACAAAAGTGAGCTCAGGACCAGCCTCAACTGCATAGCGAGACCCTGTCTCAAAAAGACAAAAAAAAAAAAGTATGATGCAATGATGGTTAACGCACAATCTGAGTATTAAACTGGAAGATTGTCTTTTGTCTCAGAAAGTCTTGCGGTCCTGTGAGAAATTGATACCTACATTAATTTTAATATAACTATCAGAGATGTCTCATTGTGAACACATTTTTTCTTTCAAAGAATTTCCGAATGTTATATTTTCTATGTATTTGTGCACATAGAACTATAAATAAATGTGTTTACTTCTCTGTGAACTAGTATTTTGAGTCAACAGTTGGAGCTTGAAACGAAAAGATTTTTTTAATAATGGGAGAACTTTAAAACTAGCAGTGTGGATAGAAAACATTGAATGCTTATAGCAAACAATATAAATCATAATTGTCTTCAATATTCATATTTTTTCAAAGGTTCATTCCTGTTTCAAGAATCTCATTTTTTAAATTCAATTTTATTTTGAAAAGTAAAAACAAAAGCAAGAACAAAAATCAGAAACAAAGATAGAAATAGGATAACATCCAATAGCACATATGTTACAGATTTTCAAATCAAGAATAGTTGATTAACCATAATTGATATAGTATTTATTTTTATTGTCAAAGCTATGGCTCAATGTAGAACATTCTCCAAAATAGGCAACATAAATAAAATAAAATAAAGTAAACAAAATAGACAACATGCTATCAATAAAGCATGCCTGAATAAATGCAAAAAGATTGAAATTATACCATTTTTATTATCAGATCATACTATAGTGAAACTAGAAATCAATAGCAAAAGAAACCATAGAAACAATGCAAATGTATGGAAATTAAACAACATACGGCTTTTTAAAATTTTATTAATTTTAATAAGAAAGAAATAACAATGAGACAGTTTCAAAACATGTTAATGATCAATGAATCACAAAGGAAATTAAGGAAGAAATAAGATAGTTCTTAGAATTAAATGACAATGTCAGTACAACATGTCAGAACTCATGGGGCCCAATGAAAGTAGTCCTAAGAGGGAGACCTACAGCTGTGAGGGCCCACACTGTAAGAACAGAATGAACAAAAACAATAAAAATGAACTAACAGCCCGGCAGGATGGCTCAGTGGTCTAAAGTGCCTACAGGCGGCTGCAGGGACCGCAGTTCGATCCCCAGCACCACATGCTGTGCTGGCCCTGCCCTCAGGGCAGGCTGAGCCAGCCATAAAAATAAATATATAAACAAACAAAAGTTCTGAAACAACAAAATAAAAAAAAAAAATGAACTAACAGTGCACCTAGAAAAACAAGAACAATCCAAATCAAAACCTACTACAAAGGAAGGAAATCATAAAGATCAGAGAAGAAGAAATCAGGGAAGTTGTGACCAAAAAATAAAATAAAATAAATCCAAAAAAAAAAAAAGCTATTGCTCAGATTAACAGATATAGTTATGGAACACTGGACATATGATTGCATATTACCACTTGCTTTCAATAATCCTTAAATTTTTGTTCTTGTCTCTTTTTTAAAAAATTTATTTTAAGGAGGTTATAGTAATAATTGATAAGACATTAGAAACAGTTCATAGGTAAGTAGATGTAACTAGAGACTACACTCATACATGAAATAAATTAGACCCACATGTGTAAATAACATCTTGCCTCCCTAGTGTAACAACCTGAAAGAAGCAATAAAACCTGAAAGGTATAACAGATATAGTAAAATAGAAAGAAAAGGAACTTAAGGATTAAATAAGGAAGATGATAGAAAGGAGAAAAGACAGGAAAAAAAGGCAGGGGGAAAATATGCAAGTATATATACAGGATGGCTGAGGTGACTGTACTAAGAATTTCCATCAGTGTTTTGAAAATAGCAGTTAATGTTCACCTTGACTAACTCTGTATGCTGAGATTTGTGACCTAAGCAACTACATCGAGAACAGCAATGTGTAATACAAAAATGATGCTTGAATGTCTGTCATCCTGATTTTCTAAATTTGTGCCATTTCTAATGTCATATCAATTATTACTATATTCTCATTGTTTGAGGTCTATTAAAGGTGTCTAGAGCTACTTATTAGCAGTAGTCTGGGTGAAGGAACAAAACATCATGCATTCTAGGTAGGTATATGAGAAGTGTATCTAAAACAAAACAGAATTCTTAGGTTAACAATCTTAGGCTACATATAATTAAGGTAGTTTTAGTGCAAAGCAAGCTGCTGGCCTAGCAGTCCAAGATTAAAAAGAATCCCTAAAATTGGAAAGTTAACAATTTATAGATATCTAGTGTTACACAAAAGAAAAAGAAAAAAAAATGCTTTGATTTGAAATAGAGCCCCTAAAGCATGCCATAAAGGGCAATTTTCCAGCAGGGCATGGTTGCACCCACCTGTAACTCTAGCATTCTGGGAGTCCGAGGCGGAAGGATTCCAAGTTCCAGCACTGCCTCAGCAATTTAGCAACTGTCAGACTCTGTCTCAAAATTTAAAAATGAACAATGAAAAAAGGAGACTCGCTGGATTTCTAGCTCAGCGTTAAGGTCCTGGGTTCAGTTCCTAGTACCACAAAACAAAACTCATTCTCTCTTGACCTCTGTCTTTATCTCTGTACTGAGGTTTGAATTCAAAACCTTAACTATGCTAGGCAAGCACTGCGACTAAGCTACATCTCCAGGCCTCCATCATTCTTTCAGTCACTAAGAAGCAAGTACTTAAGTGCCCTCCCTTTTGTTCAGGATACTGGGAAATACACGAACAGAAGAGATCAAACCTCAGTCTCAGGACCAGAGAAGAGAGATAGCTCAGTAGAATAAGAGCTTGCCTGGCAAGCACAAGGTCCTGAGTTCAATCCCAGGTACTGGAAAAATAAAACAAACAAACCTCGGCCTCAAAGAGTTTCTTTGCTAATAGATGAAAGTGAAATACTTAATATTCAGCCACATCTTTTCTCATTCTAAGAATAAATCCTCAGAGTCATCATACAGGTCAGTGATAGCGTGCCCATTTAGTGTGTACAAGGCCCCGAGTCTGAGGCCCAAGTACACACACACACACACACACACACACACACACACACACACAGTATGTGCTATTAAAAAATCTTGAGACCTTTTTCACAGATAGACCTCAAGAATATCTACTGAAAGCTGGACAAGGTTGTGTAGCAGTACTCTGTGAGGCTAAGCAAGCAGACTGCAAATCGAGAGTCCAGCCTGGGCAATCTAGCAAGACCCTGTATCAAGATACAAATAAATAAAGGCTTGGAATGTAGCTCAATGTGAAGGTTGGAGAATAAACCCCTACAGAATAAATATTGTCTTAAAGTGTATTATTTTTCTGGATGTAAAATAATGTAACAGTTTGTCCTGTTAGCTCATTTCAAGATTATCACAAGTGGTTGCTTTTCTCTATGATTAACATTTTATATATCTCCTTAGAAAATTATGCTTTTATCTATATTTTACAAAGGAAACCCTAAGAATTTAAAGCTATGCAGTTAGTGACAAAGCTAGTAATAGAATTTGATATTTTATCTGCTGCACTTTGATCTTATCATATTATTTTAAATTTAATTGAGTAATAGCTTGGACGTTGTAAGAAAGCACTTAATACAAAGGCAGAACCTTGCTAAAGTGATGTCTTCTAAATGAAAGAGAAGGAACTAACATTTTAAACACTTAGTTTGAACCAGATACTCTATGATGCTTGGCCTGTGTGTCAACACAAGTATGATCACATCTAGTTCATGTGAGATCTTTTGTTTTTCCTCTGTTTTGGTGGTGCTGGGGATTAAACCAGTGCCTCCCATGGACTAGGCAAGTGCTTGATCCCTCAGCGGCTCCTCCCATTCCCATGAGGAGACTTTTCTGAATGTACTTTGACAATAAGTGAAAGGACTGAGGTTTCTTTTTTTTTTTTTTTTTTTTTTTTTTTTTTTTTTTTTTTTTTTTTTTTTTTTTTTTTTTTTTTTTTTTTTTTTTTTTTTTTTTTTTTTTGTCTTTTTGAGACAGGGTCTCACTATGCAGTTCAGGCTGGCCTTGAGCTCACTTTTGTAGCCTAGGCTGGTCTCTAACTCACACTGATCCTCCTGCCTCAGCCTCCTGAGTGCTGGGATTACAGGCATGTGCCACCACGCCCGGCTAGGACTGAGGTTGAGATCTTGAGAACTGTCTTTGGTGCTAAGCTACAGCTAAACGAAAACAGTATGTCTGTTTAAATTTAAATTGCCTTTTAAATCCAAAATAAGGGTAACAGTCAAGATTTAAATTAATGTCCTCAACAGATTTTCAAGATAGTGTCTCATTTAATCAGACACTGTTACTAAATGCTTTCCATGGCTTATATCCTTTAATCTTTACAACAGTTATTAAGCCCTGTTTTATAGATGAGGACACTGAGGGGCTAGAAAGATAGCTCCGTGGCATGAGTGCTTTCCTGGTAAGTGGGCAAGCAAAAAAAAAAAAAAAAAAGATAATGAGTTGTAGGTGGTTACCTGGGTTTTGTTAATTTGATTAGCATATTAGAAGAGTCAACCTTGGGTCATGGAGATAGCTCAGTGGTCTAGGAATCTGCCTAGTCAGACACAAGGACAAGGTCTTGATCCCTAGCACCACATGCAGTGCTGGCCTCACTTTGGGTGCGTGGAGCCAACCACTGAGAGCATGCATGGTGGCACACGCCTGTAATCCCAGCACTGGGGTGGTTGAAACAGGAGGGTCTGCATAGTGAGTCTGAGCTGCATTGTGAGAACCTGTACCAAATATATAAAATTTAAAAAAAGAAAGAGTCAAACTTTAAACTGGAGGTTGTGACATGATAGTGCCAGACTTTTTTTTTTTTGTCTTTTTGAGACAGAGTCTCACTATGCAGTTGAGACTGGCGTTGAGCTCACTTTTGTAGCTCAGGCTGGTCTTGAACTTGCACCAATCCTCCTGCCTCAGCCTCCCAAGTGCTGGGATTACAGGCATGAGCCACCACGCCCGGCAGTGGCAGACTTTTAACCCATTTTTTTAGTAAATACCCAGAGAGAAGGGCTGAGAGGACACTGCTACCTCTGGGATAGCATTGCTTGTGCTGTAACTTGTTCCTTGGGTTACCCTGACACTTCCAATAGTCCCCAGCTGGACACCAAGTGGGGTGGCCCATCTGTTACTTTCCAATTCTGATCTTACTCAAGCGGACCGGAGAAAAGGGCCTTCCCTAGGGGCCTGCGCTCTGCGTGTGAGAAGGAAGGGTATTGTGGGCCTTGGATGGGTTCACACTGAATGTGACTGAAAATAGTGCTCCCTACAGCGTGACGAGCATTTCCTAAATGCAGAAAAAGAACAAAACCTGCTTTCCTCTTGTCTTTAGCAGGATAGGGGGATCAGAGCTAAAAGTACACTCTGAGAACAGGGTCTTACCTTTTTTCGATAACTTTTCAGAGATTGTAGTCATTCTGTCAGGAGTACTTTCTGAGCACCCTGAGTGCAAGTGGCTTTGTGCTAGGAAAAGAGGGGACGCTGAAGGCATACCTTGCAGGATGCAGAAAGCCAGGCCTGTGACAGACTGGCTTGCAATTCATATTGAAATAGCAAAAATAGAACAGAGAGTTTAAAACAAAATGAGAATGTTCAGAGAAGAAACTTGATTATTCAAGCACAAATATGACATTGAAATTTTCTAGAGTGTCTATTTAAATCATATTGACAGAATATATTTAATTATTGATTTCATCTTTGGTTGTATTGATAACAGTACTAAAAGCAGTGATGTTATATTTATATTTTAAGTTGGAATGGTACAGGTAAGATACTGAAATTCTGATCATAGTGCTTAGTAAATACTTGAGAATGTTGGAGAAAAATTTAGACTCTTATAAAATGATTCTACTTAAATGCCACACACAATAGGGCATATGAAGCTCACTGTCCTTCCAACTGGCTTATGAGATACAACAAAAGATGTTGGACTCAGTTGTTGTAAAAACT
Organism: Myocastor coypus; assembly: GCA_004027025.1. Classification (NCBI taxonomy): domain Eukaryota; kingdom Metazoa; phylum Chordata; class Mammalia; order Rodentia; family Myocastoridae; genus Myocastor; species Myocastor coypus. The sequence goes on along the minus strand of PVJA010026990.1, from coordinate 8,262 downwards.
TCCATCACTGTGACATTTTGTTTCCAGTCTATTTTATATTAATAGATAATGGATAACATTTGAATTTGAGGCCTTCCAGATGAGATTTTTGTACACCAAGTTGGATATTTAACAAAACATCCGAATGTTATTAGCAATAATGTTTTGAATTTTTGGGTGTGTCACTTTGGGGATAATATCTTTTATTTTCCTTGGTACAGGGTCTCATTACACAGCTCGGACTCGTAGTGATCTTCCTGTTTTCAGCCTCACCAGCGATGGGATTGTAGGTGTACTCCACCATGCCCGGACCAGGTCATCAGCTCAACGTGCCCAGGGGCAGGGATGGCACAGCATGTGGTGCTGAGGATTGGACTCAAGTCCCTGTGTTTGCCTAAGCAAGTGCTTAGTCCCTTGAGCCATCTCACCGGCCCTTGGGGACAATATCTTAAGATGGCTTATCTCATTGTTTTTGTGCATTTCCACTGCAAGTAGCAGCTTTGGTTTTTCTCTAGCTTATTTGCCACATGCTAGAGCCATCCCCAATTTGGTTTATGTGCCCCCCCAAGTAGTAAGTTCAAAGAATGTGTGTGCAAGTATGCTTTTCATCATGGGTTTCTTTATATTTTAAAGAAGTTGTATTACAGAACTTATGTAAATATTTTCCTTTTTTTCTTCCCTGATCATAAACTTGCCCTCACTCCTGGACTTGGAACAAAACCAAGCTGAAAAATGAGATCATGTTTGCGGAGTGCAGCAAGGTCGCGGCAAGAATCCTTTCATTTGGGAGACATCAGTGTTCTGCGTACTCATATACTAAACTGAAGAAGAACAAAACCAGCTTAAAAGTAATTTTTGGCACAGAGACAAAACAAAGCAGATAGGATTTTCCTTTCTGTATTTTTTAATATTCAAAATAGCTTATTGTGCCTTGCAAATATGATTCTGCTTCATGCAGTACCATTAATTTAAGCAACAGTTGTTTGCTGATGTGTTCTTTTTAATTTTATGTAAGCTCATTGCAATGGCAACTGTTTTGTTCTTATTTTGAAATTGGTTCAAGTTTTATGATGAACCTATACTTGCTTATTATTTACCTGACACCCTTACCTTATGTTATAACTTGAAGCAGAAGGATAGGATACAGCATCTCTAAGGACTCTATCACTGAGCCTATCAGCTCTTTTTGTAAAAATATAGACAAAATTTATTGTTGCATTTTCATGTAATTGGGCATGATCATTATTTCTTAATGGTCTGATTAGCTTTTTCAATGTGGAAAGATAATTTCCCCTTTTTTTTCATGTAATCATGCACATACTTCACTGTCCTGTTAGGATGCAGAACACATGAGGACAGCTTCACATTTTTGGCAGATGTTCACCACATGTGGAGCTTAGTTAGTACGAAGAATAAGCATGAGTCAAGAGTGAGCCATCCCAATTCCCTTTTGAAACATTTTTATGTGGTTTCATGAAATGGATGCATATTTTTATAGATGTCATGACAGTCATACCAAAGTCTTTATTTTTAGGCAATCTGGTCCAAACTCTCTGCTGGAGATACCTATTGTTTTTACCTGCTTACTGTCCTATTCCCTCTTTCCAGGAACTTGATTGTGATTTTCTTTTAGGGGACTCACTCCACCTCTGGCCATGTGGACCTTGTGAGATAGGTGTTGTGCTCTACTCAGTGCTCTACCTACTCAGACAAATAAGAATTTTCTTTAAGATTCATCTTTCTTGTAATCCCAGCACTTGGGAGGCTGAGGCAGGAGGATCGGTGCGAGTTCGAGACCAGCCTGGGCTACAAAAGTGAGCTCAAGGCTAGCCTGAACTGCATAGTGAGACCCTGTCTCAAAAAGACAAAAAAAAAAAAAAAAAAAAAAAAAAAAAAAAAAAAAAAAAAAAAAAAAAAAAAAAAAAAAAAAAAAAAAAAAAAAAAAAAAAAAAAAAAAA
>PVJA010026989.1:12681-29193 GCA_004027025.1 Myocastor coypus | reverse complement strand
AAAATATCTGTGATGCTTTAACAAATAGCTTACAGAGACCAGGGATATAAAACTTTGCTACAGCACTTGCATTGCATAGCATGTGAAAGACCGTAAGTTTAACCTCCTTAGTATCTAGATATATATCCTGCTAGTATCTTCACAAGTCCCTGGGGAAAACCTAAAACCTCTCCTATATTTGAAGGGGAGAAAAACATATATTCACATATAGAAAACCTTCACATGTACTACTGGAATGATTGGCAGGATTTAAAAGTTCACTGAAACCAATGATGAACCAAGTCCTCTCCCCTACAAATCTATCACTACGTTCTACCCAAATTGTTCTTAATCATGTTTAAAATTGTATTTAAATTATACTATTAATAATGCTCATTGGGCCAGGCATGGTGGCGCACGCCTGTAATCCCAGTACTCGGGAGGCTGAGGCAGGAGGATTGGTGTGAGTTGGAGACCAGCCTGAGCTACCAAAGTGAGCTCAAGGCCAGCCTGAACTGCATAGTGAGACCCTGTCTCAAAAAGACAAAAAAAAAGTTCATTATCATTTTCTTACCTTACTAACTCCAACTCCAGTAAACCTGGCCTCTAATAATTCCTGCCGTCGGGGGTCCAGGCTATGCAATTCTTCCATCATTTCTACTGAAAAAGAAAAGGCTGGCTGTGAAACCATAAAAACTGAAACATGCAGAGCCAGTCTTATTTAAAATTCACAGCAATTACGTCTCTAAATGGTAACCCTCAAGGAAAGACAGCATACACGCGATAAACTATAACGCACAACAAATCATCCAGGGTCGGGCTTTTTGTTTTAGTTCTTTATTTTTTTGCCAACAGGCTCACCAAACAGTTCGGTAAGACCCTGAACTCAGTACACATACTGAGAACTGATACACATACTGGCTGGTCTTGGAACTCAAATCCATCCGCCTGCCTCAGCCTTCCAAGTGCTGGGATTACAGGCATGCATCACTACAACCAGCCTACAATCAGTTATGTGATGTTATTAAAGTTACCTAAAGTTATTTAGCAGCTCCACAGCCCTTTTCTGAGAGCCACTTACTCTTCCCAAGTTCTGATTTTATTTTAACAGAAAGAAAAACAAAAACAAAAACAAAAAACCTGCAAACTCCTCGAACAGTCTAAAAGTTGAGCAAAAAGTCCCATTAATCCTTGAATCTACTTAAGTACTTGAGGTATTTCTTTCCCAAATATAAAGGAACTAGTTCTTAAACTAAAAATATGAATCATTAATTTCACAAGAATATGGCATGAATCAGAAACTGCAAATAACTTCATGTAACACTGTTGCAGTTTCTGTCTCTGAAGAGCCCACAGTAGCTCATGAAAATAGGATTTTAAATTTAATAAAGATCTCATGGTAAAATCAACCTACATTCATTTGGGAAATCAATACAGCTCCACAACAATCCCTTTGCGAAATCCTCTGACCACTCCCTGAAGCAGTAGGTTTCTCTGACTCTAGACATCTGCTTTTAGCGCTCCTTCCAAGCAGGGAGGGGCAGGCGGACACCATTTCTAAACTCCTTTCCTGACCAATTAATGCACAGATTACTCGGAGCAAATATGTCCATCTTTGCAAGAAAGCAACTCTTGTACGGCCCACTGAAAATCTTTCACTCAATTCAAAGTGGAGAAAGGAGCATGTATCACCACATATCACCCTTACTTGGAACATAATATTAAGTATTTATGAGCATGATTAGCGAGATTTCAAAGTGCACTAACGACACGAATCAAACATTCTCCTCTGCAATCTAACAACTGCACAATTTCTAGTAACAACCTTTCCAGTTTCATTTCCCTTCCTGGATTGAGCGCCTGGGGAAAGGGGATGAAAGGGTGACAAATTGAAGTTTCATCCACACACACGGGTGCAGGTTACAGTGGGAAATGGGCAACTCTCGCAGGGATACAATGGCATGTTTTTAAAAGGCAGAAGGAAAACACAGGGTGAGAGAACGAGTTTCCTCGGTGGTGGGCGGCCTTTCCGCCTTCCGCCGGCCCGGTCGGTCGGCTGGCCGGTCAGAGCGCCGAGGCCGCCGTCTCACCCAGCCCCGGGTCCCTCGCAGCGTCCCCAAAGCCCATCCAGGGCCTGGCGCGGAACGCGGCGCCAGGCGGCTCTTCCATTTACTGTCAACTCACGTTGAGGAAACGCGCCGTCGGTGCCGCTGCGGCCGGGCTCGGGCCAGACTCCTCCCGCAGCCCCGGCCTTCGGGAAGCGCCCTTCGCTTGCCCCAAACTTTCCCAACTCCGGGCCCACCTGTCACGGGGGCACGGGGAGCGAGCTCTCGGGGCGCGCGGAGGCTCCGCGGCCTGCAGCGGCCCCGGCCCCGCTCCCAGGCCCGGGCCTGCCCAGCTCCGGCCCGGCGCTTGGCGGCCGGCAGACCTCGGGGCGCCCTTCGGCCCCGGCGCGGCGGCACTGCGGCCCGGGGCCGGGCAACCCAGAGTGGGCCCGGCGCGGGCTCCGCGGGCCGCGGGCTCCCGGGGACGGTTAGGGCCCCAGGTCCGTGCCGCCACCGGCCGCCCGCCCGCCCGCCCGCCCGGCTTGCCCTCTCACCTGCCGCTGCCGCCGCTCCGCGCTCCTCCCGGGAGGGGCCCCGACCCGGCCCGGCTGCGGGCCGCTCCTCTCTCCCTCTGGGCAGGCCCGGGGCGGAGCCGGGGCCTCTCCTGAGCGCCGCAAACCCCCGCCCGGGCAGCCGTCGCCGGCGCCGGGCTCCACGAGAGGGCGGGCGGGGGAAGACGGCCGCGGAGGCCGCAGATCCCCGGGCTCGCGTACAGAGCCAGGCGCCTGACGCGGGCCCGGGCCCGGATGGCCGCGGGGGGCGCGGGACCGGCCTCCTGGCGCCGGACAAAGGCCAAGGGAGGCGCAGGAGGCCCCAGGCCGGGCCAGAAGGTGGGGGCCCGCTCGGCTCGGGGCCACTCGGGTGCGGCGCGGAGGGAGGGGGGGGGTCGGAACCGCTGGTGCCCAGGACCCGCCTCCGGCCTCTTAATCCGGATCGGTTCGGTCCGGATTAGTAGTGATCGGTGTAAACACACTAGTGAAACCTCGTGTTTCCTCGCGAGATTTGCACGGCTGGGAGGGGGGGTCCTGGGGGTGGGGGAAGCGCCGGCTGTGGGGGCGGAGGGGGAGGGCAAGGACCGGGTGGGGGGGTCCCCGCGCCCTGGCGCCCCGCCTCCTCCAATCAGCGGCCGTGCTGGCGGGCAGGGGTTAGGCCGGGAGCTCCGCGTCGGCGGCAGAGGCCGCGCCCGGCCTAGCGGCTGAGGGCGGCGTAGGAGGCGCTGGCTGGTGGCTGGTGCCCCGGGAGGGCCTGGCTCCCGCGACCTTTGTGTGTCCCGCCCCGCTAGGCGGCCGGGCCGCGCCCGGTTCCGCGCCAGTTGGGGTGAGGAGCGGGCTCGAGCGGGGACGCCGGGCGAGTGCGGCCGCCGCGCTGCGCCCCCACGTACCTGGCAGGCAGGGCACGGAGTGCGCCTCTTGGCGGGATCCAGCCGAGCCCCCCGACGCCGCCCTCGCGAGACAGGGTCTGCGCGCCCCGAAACACGCGCTGGCGCCCTTGGTAGGTCGCGCTTCCACCCCGCCGGTCCTCCGGGGCGTGCAGGGGACCCGCAGGTAAGTGCTGTACGGGGAGGCAGGGCGCAGCTCACCGCGAGGCTTCAGGAGTGCGAGGGGGCCCCTTTCCAGGAAGGGGGTCCCCCTGCGACCCGCACCCCCAAAAGAAAAATCCGCCCTCTTTACCGACTCCCGGGAACCAGGACGCCGACTTCCATGCATCCACCCAACTTATTTTTCTCTGATGCATCCTTGTGCAGATGCCTCAAGTATTTAGTGATTACAGCTAATCACAAGGAAAGCATTCAGACCTTGACCAACAACCTTGAACTTTCCCCTGGGTGGTCAGGTACTCCAAGAGGATTTCAGCCTTTTCTTCTTCCCGATTATTCAGGGTATTACTGGGACCCAATCCTGCCGGTTGGCAAAGAATGGCAGGGTATTTTAGAGGGGAGGAGTTGTTTGCTTTGGGTCCTGGGATTGAACTCGGAAGTTTTACATTGATCTACATTCCCGGGCCCTTCTATTTTCTTTTCTTTTCTCTTCTCTTTCTTTCTTTCTTTTAATTTTAAAACTTGCAGAGTTTCTTAGTTCCCTTGAGCTAACATCCTCCTAGCTCAGCCTTCAGAATGCTGGCCTTACGGCAAGGGAGCCTAAGGCAGTTCACTTTTTGTTAGTTTTCTACTCTTCCAGGCCCCCGGGGGCAAATTGAAGCCTTGGGGAGAAAGTCAAACTAAGAGTCCTTTTCCCTCTGATCTCGAGTGCTGCGGAATTTTCTGGTATTTCCTATGGGAAGAGGGAGAACAAGTTGGGTAGAGCATAGGGGCAGAAGGCAGAGGCGCAGGCACAGGGCCAACAACAGAGCCACTGCCACCAGGTGATAGGCGAAGGGGAGGGGTGTGCCTGTGACTGGCCTCATCCTCCTGTAGGAAAGGAAAGCGAAGGAGGTGAGCAAGCCCTGGCTGTGGCTAGTGACCAGCAAGGAACTCCTTAGAATGGCATAGACGTCATCAAGTTAGGGAAGAACAACGAGGAAGAGCTGAGCTGCAGCCCCGCTCCACCAAAAGCTTCCTGGGCTGGAAGGGGTTCCAAGAGGAGTCCAGGAAGGAAATGGGAATGTGGGAAGAGATGAGACTCTTGGTTTTCCTTTTCTTCGTTCAATTTTTCTACTTAGAGAACTAGTGTCATGGAAAGTCTTCTCTCAGCTCCACTCCAGACATAACGCTCACCCCAGAGGGAGCTGCCTGTGCAGATTTAATCAGTTTGATAAGAAATTTAATAGTCTGCTCACCACGTAGGTTACTGATTGCTTCCATACTGTAGTGAGTCAAGAGGATGTAAGGTGGGGCAGGCAAGATGGTTCAGCAGTCTAAAGCTCCTGCTTAGGAAAGTTAGGCAATCGCAGGGACCGAAGTTCGATCCCCAGCACCACACATTGCGCCAGCCCCACCCCCAGGGCAGGCTGAGCTGGCCATAATTTTAAAAAAAAGAAAAGAAAGAATGTGAGGATAGGGCTGATGTGACCCAGAGAAAGAAGGATATAATGTGATTTAAACTTGTGTTCAAAGTGTTCGGTCACATGGCAACTTTGTGAACCTCAGCCTGTCATGGCCTGGCAGAAGGTGACATCGCCACGTACAAGGACCCAGCTCCTATCAGCTGGGGAGGACTCAAGACGTAAACAGAAGCTGGGTATGTTGGGTGCACCAGCACTCTGGAAGGCTAACAGGAAGGTCACAGGTTAGAATGAGCCAGGAGCATCTTGGGAGTTCTAAACCTAGCTGGGTTACAAAGTGAGCTCAAGACCAGCCTGAACTGCATGTGAGACCCTGTCTCAAAAAGGAAAGAAAAAAAGCCTCAGCAATTTAGTAAGACCTTATCTAATGCCAAAACAAATAAATGGCTTGGGAGGTACAAAGAGTATGAGCAAAATGTATGATGTGTTTTCTTAAATCTTTTTTTTTTTTTTTTTTGTGGTGGAACCAGGGATTAAACTCAGGCCCTTTCGCTTGCCAGGCAAGCACTTGTATTCTACTGAGCTATCTCCACAGCCCTTTTAAATCTTTTTATGTATTTGGTACTAGGTCTTGATACACTGCTGGGACTTGTAGTGTTCTTCTGTCTCAGCCTCCTCAGTGCTGTGATTACAGGCACCCACCACATGCCTGGCTCTTGCCACTTTCTGAAGCAATTCTAAGTCAGTCCTCTTTAGTGAATCTCTTTATAAGGTCTGATCAAAAATATGGTGAGGGCTGCTGCCTACCACTGTCCATCAGAGAGGCAGGTTCCTCTAATACATGTCCTCCTCTACCTCCTGTCTGCCTCTACCTTGTTCACCAAATATGGATAGCACTGTGTGGCTTCTGGCTTGTACCCAAAGTCAAAATAACGATGAAAGCCACACTTTTTGTGTTTGTTTTTGTTTTCTGAGACAGGTTCTCACTCTATAGTTCAGGTTGGCTTCAAACTTGCTCTGTAGCCAAGGCTGGCTTTGAGTTTGTAGCAGTCCTGCCTCAGCCTCCTGGGTGGTGGGGTTATAGGCATGTACCACCTTGCCTAGCTCATAAACATTTTGTGTTTTTTTGGTTTTTTTTTTTATTATGGCTGGCTCAGCCTACCCTGGGGATGGGGCTGGCACAGCATGTGGTGCCAGGGATCCAACCACAGTCCCTGTGGCTGCCTAAGCTTGCCTAAGCAGGTGCTTTTAGATCACTGACCCCTGATAAACATTTTGAATCAACTCAGAACATTGTAGAAGCCATGATAGCACAATTAAAGGCACTCATGAAAGACTTCCAGAACTGCCTCAGAAGATGTCAGGAATGAGAGACAAAGTGTTTGGGAAAATGGGGAGTAGACTGCAGAAGATTTATGGCAATGTGTCTTTTGTTGTAAATTTTAAAATTGAAATATTCAATTATTTAAATATTCAATTTTAGGGGCCCAGCAGGATGGCTCAGTGGTCTAAAGCACCTGCTTGGGAAAGCTTGGGCGGCTTCAGAGACTGCGGTTCGATCCCGGGCACCACATGCTGCACCAGCCCTGCCCTCGGGGTGGGCTGAGCCAGCCATAGAGATGAGTGAATGAACAAATAGGGGCTCTGAAACAAGAAAAAAATAAATAAATAAAATAAAAAATTCTTAAAAAAAAAAAAAGAAAGAAAGAAAGAAATTGTTAAATAAATAAATAAATAAATAGGTATTCAATTTTAATCAGATCTCATAGTTCAGTGGCAGGAAACCTTTGAATTCAGTACCCAGTACAGCAAAAAGTAATCCTTTTTTTCTTCTTTATGGAACTAGAAAGTGTTCATATTGGCCATCTGGTCCTTCTTGCCTTGAAGTAAATGAAAAGTCCTATAATCCCGCAGCATTCGGAAAGCTGAGGCTAGAGGATCGCTGTGAGTTTGAGGCCAGCCTGGATAGTGAGACCACACCTCAAAAAAAAAGAAAGAGACTGGGTGTGGTAGTGAACACCTGTAATCCCAGCACTGGGGGGTGGGGGGCGCTGAAAACAGAAGGATTGCTATGAGTCTAAGCTGTGCAGTGAGACCCTGTACCAAATACATAAAAGACAAAAAGAAAGAAAGAAAGAAAGAAAGAAAGTCCTCCAGACACATGTCATGGTCACAGAGGACCACAGAGCTGACTGGACACACCTCTGGCTGGTTTTCCTATTCCCCAAGGTGTGTTCTACAGATTTTGATGAGTTAATAATGCATGGAGCCAGACATGGAGGCACATACTTGGAAGGCAGAGGCAGAAAAATTGCAAGCTCAAGACCAGCCTGGACTACAAAGTAAGTTCAAGACCAGCACGTGCTGCAGTGCAAGATCCTGCCTCAAAAAGACAAAAAGAAATAAGAAATAAAGTGGAAACGTCTTTGGGCCATAGCTTGTCACCACACTGCCTCATTTCTAACAAAGTGGAAAGGGATCTGGTTGCTGGAGACCGTGCCCCACGGAGGTTTAGCAAGCTCTGCTCACTGCCTGCGCTTCCTGGTATGCTGCCTGCCCTCCTGCCTAGAGTTTCTTTAATCATCTTTCCTGCTCCTTCCCAGCACCTGAAATGTACATGGGGGCTAAAGGATGAATTCTGCTTCAAGGCTGGCAGGCGCAGTGCAGCAGTGGGGCACCTGGCTGGCTTGTACAGGGCCTGGATTCCTTCCGTTTCCACCCCTCATACCAAATCCTCCGTGTTGGTCTTTCTCAGAAAACTTCAAAGAGAAGGGCAGACACAATGTACTCAAGGACAGTAATAAAGTATATTTTCTTGGAGCTGGGGAGATAGCTCCATGGCATAAGTGCCTGCCTGGCAAGTGCAAAGTCGTGAGTTTGAGCCCCAGTCCTGCAAAAAAAAATAAAGTGTATTTTCTTAAATTGATTCTTCCATTGGTTTTTCATATTAGGCCACAGGAATGCTTCTTCATTTATACTGGCACAGGTCCGGGGGAGAGCGGCCAGCACCCCACACCCACAGCAGTGTGGGAAGTAGGTCAGAGTGCACATAGGTGGCGCAGGACCTGGAGGGCACGACTGAGTGGCAGGTACATTGTGCAATGAGCACAACGCAAATGTAGTGAAATTCAGGGTGAGAGCAGGGCTAGGACTTCCCTGAAACACCGCTAGGTCTGTGGGTTTGGGTAATGCTCAAGGTCACGGGAGGAAGAAGATGGGAGGAGCTAAGGCTCCGGAGGAAGGAAGGAAGAGCTGGCGAGCATCTCTCACCAAGCATGTGGGACCTTGCGCCTGGCAGGCCACTTGGAGCTTCTCAGGCAAGGCTGCTCACCCGAAACCAAGCACTAGGAGTGGGGGTCCAGCCACACCGCAGGGATTGTGAGGAGCATGAAAATGGACCTCTGAGTATGGTGGTGCACACCCAACATGCCTGCCACTCGGAACGCCAAGGGAACATGAGAAGATTGATGACAGCTGAAGGGAGAGGCCTTGTCTCTGGCCGAAAGGGGCAGTGTGCTGAGGGCACTGTGCAGTGGGAAGCATCCCAGGATTCCAGCTCCTGTACTGCAAAATGAAAAATCAGGTGAAAGACTGTCCTGTCTCCAGGGGAGGGCTGGCTGGTGAGGCACAAACTGCTCACTTCATTTCATACAAGGGTGAAACTGCTTTGAAAAAGGAAGGTTAGGGGCCTATGATGGCTCAGTGGTCTAAAGCGCCTGCTTAGGCAACCTTAGGGACTGTAGTTTGATCCCCAGCACCACATGCTGCACCAGCCCCACCCCCAGGGCAGGCTGCATTGGTCATAACATAAGTAAAGTGTAAAAGAAAGAGGCTGGGGGGCCTGGCAGGATGGCTTAGTGGTCTAAAGTGCCTGCTTGGGAAAGCTTGGGCGGCTTCAGGGACTGCAGTTCGATGCCCGGCACCACTTGCTGTGCCAGCCCTGCCTTCGGGGCGAGTTGAGCTGGCCATAAAAATGAGTGAATAAACAAACAAAGGTTCTGAAACAAGAAAGAAAATAAAATTTAAAAAAAAAAAAAAGCTTTCTTCTTCAGGGCCTAAGCTGGCCCAGACCCAAACGATCTTTCATCAGCTCTGGGAACAGCTGGGGCCACAGGTACCTGCTGCTCTGTCTGGCCCATGTCGAGTGGTTAAAAAGTGTCGTGGTACAGTAAAATTAAGTAAAATTCAGCCAAGCATGGTGGCTATAATCCCTGCATTTGGGAGGCTGAGGCAGTTGGATTGGTATGAGTCTGAGACCAACCCAGGCTACATAGTGAATTCAAGGCCTGTTGGAACTACATAGTGAAACCCTGTCTCAAAAGAACCAATAAATACATTTTTAAAATTAAGATTCTAATGTTACAGCTACAATTCTAAGTACTATCTGGCTCTTTTGGGACTGCAGGGATAGAGTTAAGTCAGAATAGACCCGTGATATTTTCTGTGCAGCCCTTTATAGAAAAAAAATTTATAGACCACTGCTCTGGACCCATGCTTCTCAAAATTAATGAACACGTTTACCCACCTGCTGAAATCGGGTTCTGATTCAGCAAGTGTGGTGAGGCACAGGAATGGCACGTTTCTGACAGCGGCAAGGTGATGCTGACCCTCCTCTGCAGACCACATGGGAGCAAGGCTCTGACAACCCTTTCATGAGTGAGTACGGTCTTAGCAAATGCTGTCTAAAGAAACAAGTCTTGGAGAATGTGGCAAATAGCCAGGCGCAGTGATCCATACCTGTAATTCCAGCACCTGGGAGGCTGATGTAGGACCCAAAGATGACAAGTTTGAGCACAGACCCTGTTTCAGAAACTAACAAGTTTGGGGATTTAGCTCAGAGTAAAATCCCTGGGTTCAACCCTCAGCATCAAAAACAGAAAGGGGTCAGGGAGATGGCTCAGAATAAGCGCTTGTCTGGCAAGCACAAGGTCCTGAGTTCAATCCCGGGTACCACAAAAAAAAAAAAACCTTAATCTTTGGGGCCAGGGAGATAGCTCCCTGTCACAAGTGCCTGCCTGACAAGTGCAAGGTCGTACATTCAAACCCTGGTTCCACCAAAAAAAAAAAAAAAAAAAGCAATCAAAAATGAAAGGAAGTGGGGAGAACACCCACTCGGGAGCCCCCCTCCTGTCCCTCTCTGGGATAGGAGCTTTCTTTCCTTCAGTAAATAGGAGGATCGGATGTGAGTTTGAGACCAGCCTGGGCTACAAAAGTGAGCTCAAGGCCAGCCAGAGCTGCATAGCGAGACCCTGTCTCAAAAAAAAGACAAAAAAAAAGAAAGAAAAAGAAAAAAAAACGGACGGAAGGGAAGTCAAAGCCTAGAGTGAACCCTGTAATACTAACCTCAAACCAGTTTCTGTTTTGAGCCTTCGGCTTGGCGTGGTGGCAGCCTGAGCAGACGTGGACTTCTGCGATGAACCTCCGAGCCAGGCCTGCGGGGTTGCAGCCCTCTGCACCGTGCACCGTGCACCGTGCACCGTCTTTCCTGGAAACTCAAGGCCTTTGTTTTGGTATTGCAGAGTGGGAAGAGATATCACAGTTCACCTTAGCCCAGTCATTAACTGGTTTTTCCATCTTCAAGCAAGTCCTCTGACTGCTTTCTCTAGTTACCAGTGATTTTTTTTTTTTTTTTTTTTTTTTTTTTTTTTTTTTTTTTTTTTTTTTTTTTTTTTTTTTTTTTTGTACTGGCAATTGGACTCAGGACCTTGCACTTACCAAGCAAACGCTTCTGCCACTGAGCTGTTTCTCCAGCCCCTGGCGCTTCTGTGGTGAACAAACTCCTGGAGAAGCGAGCTGGGTTCCACTTCTATTTGTTAAAGCTCAGAGCCCTAAACTCACCTGCATCCCCTCCTCCGGGGATGGAGACGCTGTGTGTGGGCCTTCACTGTGCCCCGTCTCTTCTGCAGGTGCTTCTACCTGCGTGTCTGAGAGCATCCCGGGCCCCTCCTCCAGCTGCGCAGCTCCATTCATTTAAGTAAAAAGTCTTGGGCTCCTCCATGCGGGCCCTCCTGAACTCCTGCCTCCAGCCTCACCCACCCGGTGCTGTCTCTTGGCCTTTGCGCTTGCAGTCCCTCTGCCTGGAATGCAGCTCACCACGCACCTCACTGACACTGCCACATTCTAGTTACAAATCGTTGAGCATCTGCTGCCTACTGCGTAGGTGTGACACATGAAGCTGGCGAGAGCTGCAAGATGGAATTGTGGAGTCAAGATCTAGACAGTAGTTAGTAGTTGCAACAGGAAAGAAAAAGTGAGGTAAAGCAGTTCTGAGACCCCCATGTGCCTGTGCCCTGTGGCCAGCAGTGTCCATTTGATGGAAATGTACTTCCTTCTGACCTGAGCACCACCACCCTGAAAGACGTTTCTAGGTCACTGGGGGAGACCCACACAGCCTCCCTAATTAGTTGGCAGTGCCCTAATGCAGGTGGCACTTGGATAGAACATAAAAAGGGGCAGAGAGCAGCTGCGCAGTCGCCAGCCGGTTCCCTTATTGCTCTGCTGCCTTCTGCCCACCATGGGCAGTTTCTCCTTCTTGATGCCCACCCTGTCTCGGAGCCAGTGGGCTATGAGCTGAGCCCCCTGCAGCCTGTGAATTAAACCTTGCCCCCTTTAGCTTAGGGTGTGGGGTATCTGATCTCAGCAGTGACCCAGTGACTATAGGACACTCCTTACATCCAGATTTAGTTGCAGAATAACTGGTTTGCTGACTGGTTCAGTCCCTAGTGATGCATGGGGCAGCAGAGAGGGGTTGCTGCTAGAGTCTGGCAGCTGCAGCATCATCGCAGAGGAGAGAGCCAGGGGAGGCCTGGCATGTTCCAAAGCCCACCTTCAGGAGAGAGCAGCAACCTTATATGGTATATGACAGATAGTAAAAGTCTCAAGGCCCAAGTGGCAGCGCATGACCATGATCCCAGCACTTTGGGAAGCTGAGGCAGGAGGATGGCAAACTTGAGGCCACCTTGAGGCAGCCACCAAGACCAGGCATGAGGAACCCACCTGTGACTGCAGCATCAGGGAGGCTCAGACAGAAGCTTACTATGAGTCTGAGATGCATAGTGAGACCCTCTACCAAATAAATAAATAAATAATATATATATTTTTAAAGCAACATAGAAATTTAACAAATTGTCTCAAAATAATACCTTAACATATCTCAAACTTTTTTCTTTCTTTTTTTTTTTGTGGACCCAGGGATTGTACTCAGGACCTTGCACTTGCCAGACAAGCACTTGTGCCCCTGAGCTATCTCCCCAGTCCCATGTCTCAAAACTTTTAAAAGGGCTTGGGATATATAGCTCAATGTAAAGGACCTGGTTCAGGTCCACTTAAAAAGATAAATATAAAATTCACATATTCAGGCCATGTGTTCTAGATAGAATGAAGGTAGCCACAGACAGTAGATAGTGTAGCTCTGTTTCAATAACACTCTATTTAAATAATTAAATAATTAATTAATTAAAAAGCTGGCTGTTACAGGGTAGTTTGTAACTTCTAATGTTCCAAGGACCAGACACCATCTCCAGAGTTTCTTAGCAGGTTGAGGGTGGGGCCGGATGGCTTCCCTGCAAAGCTGCTGATAGTTTGGAAAATGCTTTCATAGTCCAAGAGCCTTGTCAGCTCCAGTACACTGCCGTGCATCTAAAATCCCAGATGGCAGCTACCATGCTGTATGCTGTAACTAGTGGGCAGCTGGTGCATGGGTCTGCAGGTCCTTCCCTAAGGGCACAGGAGTTCAGTACCTGACGCCAGGCATCAGGTGCATGCGTCACTGACAGAACTCAAAGGGCAGGGCCTGTCCATCAGCTCTGAACTCAAGGTCACAGAGCTTAGACTAACCCCTGCCGGACTCTGCAGTGGAAGTTTCTAGAGCTGAATGCAGCCTGAGCCCCACCCTGCCATAGAGGAGGGAAATGACTTTGCTCTACTTCCTGTCCAGAAACAGATTTGAACCTGGCCTGTGTCCCAAGAAAATGAGGATTGGTTAGGGGCTTGGCTTGCTATTTTTTGTTGAAGTGCAGTTTCACTGTGTGTGTGTGTGTGTGTGTGTGTGTGTGTGTGTGTGTGTGTGTGGTGCACATGTGCATGTGAGGGGGTGCATGTGGGGAATAGTTAAAGGGAGGCTGAATCTAGATGGCTGAGTTTGCAAGGTCAAGGATGGCGTTTAAAATAACTTCAGAGGGCCCAGCAGGATGGCTCAGTGGTCTAAAGCACCTGCTCAGGAAAGCTTAGGCGGCTGCAGGGACCGCGGTTCAATCCCGCGCACCACATGCTGCGCCAGCCCTGCCCTCAGGGCAGGCTGAGCCGGCCATAAAAATAAATAAACAAAAGTTCTGAAGCAAGAAAAAAAATAAAAAATTATTTTAAAATAAAATAAAATAAAATAACCTCAGACATGCAGGGCTCTGGTGGCGCACACCTGTAGTCCCAGCACTTTGGAGGCTGAGGCAGGCAGGAGGATCAGTGCGAGTTCAAGACCAGCCTGAGCTACAAAAAGTGAGCTCAAGGCCAGCCTGAACTGCATAGTGAGACCTTGTCTCAAAAATAAAATAAAATAGCCTCACATGTCTTTTGTCAGATCAGGCAGGAGCAAGTTTAATGTAAACTTAAGGGGCTGGGGAGATAGCGCAATAGAATAACTGCTTGCGTGGCAAGCGCAGGGTCCTGAGTTCAATCCCCAGTGCCAAAAAGTGGAATAATATGGTGCACGCCTATAATCTCAGCACTTGGGAGACTGAGGCAGGAAGACCAGTGTGAGTTGGAGATCAGTCTAGGCTAGAAAAGTGAGCCCAAGGCCAGCCTGAACTACATAGTGAGACCGTGTCTCAAAAAGACAACAAAAGAAAAGAAAAAAGTGGAATAATGAAAAAAGCCATAATGTTTACATCCTGTCCCACCGAGGTGGCACAAGATGCAGTGCACCTCCTTCTCGGGCACTTCCTGCCCATCCGCTGGTCCATATCCCAAGAACACCACATGTGTCTTCTCCTCTTGCTCCACTTGCAGTCATGAAGGAGTCAAGGGGCTGCAGATGAGCTGGCTGCAGGCGGAAGACACCTTCCTCGCCGCCCCTGGGTCTGTCTGCAGGAGGCTTAAGCAGAGTATCTTATATCTGTGAAATTTTAAAACCCTCCCTACCTAACCTTCCCAGTCTTACTTTTTGCAAATAACAGACATTGCCTTCCCGTCTCACATGCTCTAGGAGAACAGCCCAGGGGTGGCAGCAGCTTTTAGGTTAGAAGTCATGACCTTGCAACCTGGCAACCCAGAGACCTGGAAAGGCAGCGGAGCAAGGAGCAGAGCTGAGAACTGATATTGCTTGGCCCACAGCCTGGCCAATACGCTCTGTGTCCTGGGCTTTGCCAGATGAACATGGAGAGCAGTGCCAGATGGGACTCTGACCTCCACCTACAGATCTAACAAGGTGACTGAAGGACTGGCTGTATGACTCATAATGAGGTTGTGCACCAAGGCTGTGGGGAAATACTATACATATTTTTTAAATCTTCCATTTGAAGAAACCCTTATAAGACAGGAAGCCACGAGCCACTCTTCCAAGCAGCTGCAGTGGCAGGCACTCAGCAGGCATCCGTGGTGGTGCCCGGCGCGATGCTAACTGGTCTCCAGTGAGCTGTGCTGAGGATTTCCAGAAATTCTTGCGCACTGTTGAAAGATCGGACAGCCAGGCTTCCAGAGCATGGGCTTGGGCTCAGACAAATTGGAGCTTTCCTCCTGATCACGCTGTGTGACCTCAAGTTATTTAACCTCGCTACCCTCAGTTTCCTCTTGGGGCTAATATACCACCTCCAGGGTTTTCATCACTTCTAAGTGAGACCATCTGTGTACATCATCTGCCCCAGCAGCCTCCAATTCTGCACCCCTCCCCATCCTCTGCAGATTCCTGGGGAGACCCAGGTGGATGACTCATGCAGTCTTTGCCCTCAGAGTCCAGAAGCTGTTGCTCATGGTGCTTAGTTTCTCCATCTATAAAGGACCACAGTCTTGCCCCTGGCTTGTGGGCCAATGCTACTGCAGCCCTGGGGCCCAACATTAATAATCCTGGGCGTTGCAGCTTCCTGAGCCCACTCCTCACTGTACCCGGAGGTGTTTTAAGTATTGATTGCATTAACAGCCCTGTTTCGCTCCACACTGCAATGCAAGCTCCAGGAAGAGCCGGGGAAGCAGAGTGAACTCACAGAAGGTGCTCGGGTCCCACACCCAAGCTGCGCACCTCGGTGAGCCTCACAGCCCCCAGCCCCTGGGCTGTCCCTCTCCCAGGTGACACTCCGAAGCCTTCAGCAGCCTACCTTTCAGGTGTTTTCCTGTTTGTTGGTTTAACCCTCGTTCAAAGACTTCATTGCTGGCTTTGGTTTATTCGGTAAAGGGATCAAACCTGGGGCCGAGTGTACACTGCCTCCCAGCCACTCAGTCACACCCCAGCCCTTTGTTCTTGCACTACCCAAACACATGCTCTTAGGGTGCTCATTGGTGTGGGGGGCCACAAGGGTCCTTCAAGGCCAACAAGCTTCTCCATTGACAGGGAAGTCTCTGTTAGCTCCTTCCCTAAAAGGATTAAGTAATTTTGATTAGAGTTTAAACTCCCAATAACAGCTACACGGCAATGGCCTGCTTGGCAAGCACAAGGTCCTGAGTTTGACTGCCTATAAAACAAAACAAGACTGGGCATGGTGGCATATGCCTGTAATCCTGGCACTTTGGGAGGCTAAAAACAGGAGGATCACTAATGAGACCCTGTGGACCCTGTCCTAAATACAGGAAAAGAAAACCTCCAAACAACAATTGTATCCCTTTATTCTTTTCCTCCCAGTCCTTTTCTTGGCTCTGTACCCAGTCAGCCCCTCCCTGAACCCCACGTGCCCTTTGGCCCCTGTCCGTGGACAGCTCTCACTGGCGGTCACCAAATAAGAAGGGTCTGCCACACCAGGATGCCTGCTGAAGCCTGTCTGTCGCCCACCACAGGCAGCGCCCACCTCCACTTAGCCTCAGACACTCCTGTTGGCAGCCATACCACCTCTTCTTACACAAGAAGGACAACTGTGCACACATGCTCTCATCTTATTTGTTAGTTTGTTTTGGGCTTTCTTGGGTACCAGGGATCAAACTCAGAACCTTACACTTACCAGGCAGGTGCTTATGCCACTGAGCTGTGCCCCTGGCCTATGCTCTTATTTTAGAAGCATCTATGAATTGTCTAAAAACCCTTCCTGGTCCTGCTAATCACTCCTTCTTTTTTCCAAACTTTCTTCTTTTAGGATAAAAGTAAGCATACCAGAAAGTTGAAAACGAGCCCTAAAATGCCCTGTGCCTAGACTTTTCCCATCCCATTGATCCCTCCGGTCTCCCCAGGCTTTTCACCCTCCAGTCTGCTTCTCCTGCTTTCCTTTCTCCAGCATGCGCCTGTCTTCAATGTGTTAGCTCTGTGGAGCCACCAAAGGCTTTCAGGCATTCTGTTATTTCATACCTAGGTTCC
>PVJA010026989.1:0-12581 GCA_004027025.1 Myocastor coypus | reverse complement strand
CCCCACCAGGCGTCAGGAGCATTTATAGGCTCAGAAGCAGGCAGCCTCAGCCTGGAGAAAGGTGGCTGCAGCTAAGGAGAGCGAATCTGGAAGTCTCACTCTGTGATCACACTGGGGGCTTCTAGGACCGAGTTCCCCCGTGCAGCATGGCGCCATCAGCTTGCTGTGGGGATGGAGCTCGAGCCTGCAGAGGAGGGCGGAGGACACCCAGAAGGGGCTTCCTTGGCCTGTGAGCTATGCCTGAGTTCCTGGAAAGCTCTGCAGGCACTCACTCCACGGTGACAGTCGTTCACAGGTCTTATATGCAACAGAGATCATGGGACCGGGTCCTAAAAGCCAAGTGAAATAACAAAGTCTGCCCTGGCCTTCTTGGGTTCCACAGCACAGTGAACACAGGAGGAACATAGGTGCATCCTCCAGAACCTGTCCTTCTGGCCAGGGACCACTCTCACATGCAGCCATTAACTGCCTATGGCTCAAAATGGAGAGCAACAGAGGGCGGGCCTGCACCCATCACCCCAGCCTCCCACCCCACAGTGCTGCTGGTGACAAAGCCAGGGAACTTGTGACATGGAGCTACACCCCCAGCCCCATGGCTTGGTTGTTGTTTTGTTTTGTTTTTTGGGACAGATTCTCACTACGCAGTTCAGGCTGATCTTGAACTCGCTATGTAGCCCAGGATGGAATTAAAAGAGATCCTCCTGCCTCAGCCTCCCCAGTGCTAGGATCATAGCCATGTGCCATCACCCCAGCTAGCCCATAGCCTTCTTTTTTTTTTTTTGAACCAGGGATCGAACTCAGGACCTTGCATTTGCCAGGCAGGCATTTGTGCCCCTGAGCTATCTCCCTATTTTATTTTTATTTACTTATTTATTGTCTTTTTGAGATAGGGTCTCACTATACAGTTCAGGCTGGTCATGAACTTGCACCACTTCTCCTGTCTCAGCCTCCCAAGTGCTGGGATTACAGGCTTGTGCCACCATGCCCAGCTATCTCCCTATTTTAGGGATTTTTTTTTTTTTTTCTTGTTTCAGAACCATTGTTTGTTTATTCACTCATTTTTATGGCCGGCTCAGCCTGCCCTGAGGGCAGGACTGGCTCAGCATGTGGTGCCAGGGATCGAACCGTGGTCCTTGCAGCCACCTAAGCTTTCCTGAGCAGGTGCTTTAGACCACTGAGCCATCCCGCCGGGCCCCTAGGGATTTTTAATAGAGCAAAACCGTGAAGTAAATTGGATCTAAATGGAAAACATGGGAATTCACTAGGTGGGCATGAAGACAAAACTATGGTCAACCAATAAAATTATAATTGCTCAGGTAAAGCTTGTTACATTGGTATCAAATGGGGAAGTGAGTCACATAGCAGATGAGCATGAATTTGGAACAGGGGTTTTTCTGTAAGGGTTTGGGTTAGTGACTCTTGCAGGAAATATCAGTCCCTGTTGCCTGTCCCTGGGGAGGTATGTGACTGCACTTGTTTTCATCTTTTATTTATCTTTATTTTTATTTATTTATTTTGTCTTTTTGAGACAGGGTGTCACTGTGAAGTTCAGGCTGGCCTTGAGCTCACTTTTGAAGCCAAGGCTGATCTCAAAGTTGCATCAATCCTCCTGCTTCAGCCTCCCAAGTACTGAGATTACAGGTGTGCACCACCATACCCAGCTTTTTTTTTTTTTTTTTTTTTTTTTTTTTTGGTACTGGGCATTGAACTCAAGGCCTTGCACTTGCCAGGCAAGCACTCGTTCTACTGAGCTATCTCCCCAGCCCTGTTTTCATCTTTTGTACTGAGGTCCAGCTCACAGTGGGGGTGTCTGTCCCTCTCACAGTTGCAAGGCATCTTGTCTTCCATACTGGCTCCTCTAGGGCCAAGCTGACTGACTGCCCTAGAACATTCCTAACTCAGCTGCCCGCGACCCTGGTGTGTATATCTGGGCAGGTCTTGGTGCATAGATCAAGCACTGTAGCCAGGTGTGGCGGTGGACACCTGTAATCCCAGCACTTGGAAGGCTGAGGCAGGAGGATCAATGTGAGTTCAAGGCTAGCCTGAATTGCATAGCGAGATCCTGTCCCAAAAAGACAAGAAACAAACAAACAAACAAAAAGCCCACTGTCACCTCAACCATATCCACTGCAAAAGCTGTCTGCCCAAGAAGGAAGTCCCTTTCTTCTGTGTGACAGGAAGATACAGTTTATAGCACCAGGAAGCATGTGTACGTGCTGCCGAGCTGGCATAGCCCTAAGAAACATGTGAATATGTTCCTGATTTTTATTTATTTATTTATTTATTTATTTATTTATTTATTTATTTATTTATTTATTTTTTATGGTTGACTCAGCATGTGGTGTCAGGGATCGAACTGCAGTCCCTGTGATTGCCTAAGCTTTCCTAAGCAGGCACTTTAGACCACTGAACCATCTCGCCGGCCCTGTTCCTGATTTTTGATCTTGAGAGGTCATGCTGTCACTAAATTGCCCAAGGTGGGCTCAAATTTGTGATCCTCATGCCTCGGCCTCTCAAAATGCTGGGAGTACAGATGTGCCCCACCACAGCCTCCAACTAAAGATAGGGACTTTTCTTGGCCGGTGAGAATTTCCAATGTTCAATTTTTGATGAAAAGGTTATGTTTACGACAGTTGTTGAAAACAAGCAGTTTATGCAGCTGATTCCAAGGACTTACACATTTTCCCTAGTGGAAGAGACCAACCCCCTGACTGCACATCCCAGGAACACTATATAAGATGTACCGCTGAGCTCTACCCTCAGCCTCCACATGTTTTCATGGTGCCATTACACTTGTGCTGCCTGCCCCATAGTCTTGTTCCTTGGGGGTTTTAGGGGAAGGGAACCCTGCTGGCCCTTTTACATCTCGGAGCCAGAGGCAAGGGCACTTGTTACGATTTCTCATGTCACAAACCATTTATATCAGGCAGGTGCTTGTGCCACTGAGCTATAGCCACAGCAGTCATTTACATCAAAATACTGCCGTGTGTGTGTGTGTGTGTGTGTGTGTGTGTGTGTGTGTGTGTGTGTCCAAGGGCCTCCTGCATACTAGGCAAACCTGCTTTCACTGAGCTACATCCAGGCCCCAAGGGACCCCATTTTGATCTGAGGTAATGACCTATGATTGGCATGGATCACCTGAGCCTGGTAAACTACTTTCCCTCCTTGGACTTCAGACCTTCTCATCTATACAATGGAGATCACTATACTTATATTTCATTGGGGGCACTGTGAGGATTCACTATATGAAAAGCTTTTTCTTGTACTGTTGAGGATTTTTTTTTTGTGTGTGTGTGTGTGTGTGTGTGTGTGTGTGTGTGTGTGTGTGTGTGTGTGCATGCATGTGCATCTGGAACAAGAATCGAACTCATAATAACCTTGTGCTTGCCAGGCAGGCACTGCACCACTGAGCTATCTCCTCAGCCCTTATGAAATGGCTTTTGAAGGGCCTCAGGTCAATACAAAGACCTGTTGGCACAAGTGCATGCAGACCTTCTCCCTGCAGGCCTCATTACTGCAGACAGGACATGAGGTGGCCTCAGAGGGTGACCTCTGCTCCTGAGGCCTCAGTATACCTAGCACTCAACTTTCAGCTTTCAGCTAGATTCATTCTTACAGGCACTGGTGAAGGGGGCTTCCCCTGGGTTTGTCCTTTACATGGGTTCAGATTACAGACCAATAATCTGTGTGTAAACCAGACTCTTGCAAGTTTGGGCTGGCTTCCTCTTTGTATAGTCCCTAAGTGCATTAATAGGAATCCAGACCTCAGATGTGAGGGCCAGCCAGAGACGGTAATCATTCTCTATTGCATGGCACCTAAAGCACTTGGTTGGGATGGCACCTAAAGCACTTGGTTGGGATGGAGGAGACAGCTCCGTGGCACAAGTATCTGCCTGGCAAGTGCAAGGTTGTGAATTCAAACCCTGGCCCCGCAAAACAAAAATAGACAACAACAAATAAAGCACTTGAGCAAGACTCCTGCAGCTGCCCAAGGCAGGTGGAGCAATGGAAGCTCCAGCTTACGCGTGCTGTGGGGCAGGGGCTCTGCTGGGATGGGGACTCCCAGGTCTCTGCACTCTGCTCCTTCTTTCTGGGGTGTCCTGGTAGGGAGGGCCCAGCAGCCCCGCCCAGCTAGCACCATCCACAGGTATGTCAAACGCAAGTCCCCCAGGGAACTTCTGACTTAGTGCGCTCAACCTAAGGTCAGCCTTATCACCCAATAAATACTGCCCCAGGAAACAAGGCTGCAGGGGTGTGGGGCTCACCCACACCTGGAGCTCAGGGCCTTCTGCAGGTGCTCAGACCCTCCCAGGTGCTTCTCTAACATGCCTTTGCTGATACCTGTGTAAAATTTGGCTCCTTGTAATGATTGATTGATTGATTATTAGAGACTGAACCCAGGGCCTTTTATGCTATACAACTGAGCAACATTCCCAGCCTTACTTTAATGTCTCTTTTTTTTTTTTTTTTTTTTTTTTTTTTTTTTTTTTTTTTTTTTTTTTTTTTGTAACCAGAATCAAACTCGGGACTTTGCACTTGCCAGGCAGGTGCTTATGCTGCTAGGCTAGCTCCCCAGCTATTTATTTCATTTTAGTCTTTTTGAGACAGAGTCTTGCTATGTATTTTAGGCTGACCTTCAACTAACTTTGTAGCCCAGGATGGTCTCCATCCAACACACAGCAATGCTCCTGCCTCAGTCTCCCAAGTGCTGGGATTACAGGTGTATGCCATACCTGGCTACCCTCTTTATTTTGAGACAGGGTCTTACTAAATTGCCCCGGCTGACCTCAAACCTTCCTGTCTCAGCCTCCCAACTAGTTGTGACTAACTATGGGCCAGTGTCCAGCTTTCTCACCTGTTTTAGAGGGCTCTTACTGTCATGCAAGCACCTCAGATTCTTGGCCTGAAGTGACCCTCCCAAGTGGAAGTGCCTTCAGGTGCCTCCCAAGTGCCACGGTGCCTGGCTGTTTGTAATTTGGTGCTGAGACCCACTGTAGGGCCTTCTGGAGCTAGGTATTTGCTACTACTACTGAGGCTCAAGATCTTGAATTTTAACAGAGAAATTCAAGCTCGCAGGAGGGAAGGTGTAGGCAGAGTGAATGAATGCCTGCATGCGATCTGGGGTTCCCTCTGGTGGAGGTGTCAGCCAAGCCTGGGATGAGGCGTGGCCACCATGCTTCCTGGGCTCCAAGTGGGCTATGCCTCCACACTGCTGCTGTCTGTTCTCAGATTTGATCTGCACCACGCACCAGGGATGGCGCCAAGTCATGACACAGCGGTGAGCACATGGCAGGTGGCCCTGCAGCCTCTTGGCTTTTCCCTGGAAACTCACCGCGCGATTCCCTCACTCTGCAGTTAAGGCTCCTCAGTCATAACCTACAGAGTGTGCCAAAAAGCATTGTTTGGCCTCAGTGCCGCAGAGCTCTGCACATAGCTGCTGCTGCTGCAAACCGAAAAATAGGCCTTTATAAAAGGAGTGGGAGACCCCGGTTGTCCTGATCTCATCCTCTGAGCCACAAAGAACTCTCTACTTGAGCTTATGTCTTCACGCAAGAATAGGAATCAATTACACGAGAAGAGGGCACTTTAGGACTTAATTTTCCAACCAGAACCCAAGAGAGGGTGAGCCTAGATTTTCAGAGCATTGACCAACACCAGGGACAAGATGCTTCATACCAGGCATCATGGTTCAGTCTGTGGTTCCCACACTCTGGGAGTCTGAGGCAGGAGGACTGCCAGCCCAAGTCCAGGTTGGCCAAGTTAGCGACGTGGTAAGATTAACAAAGTGAAGGATAGGGGATGCAGCTCAATGTGAAGGCACAGGGTTGATGCCCCAGTGCTGTACAACAGAATCTCACACACACACACACACACACACACACACACACACACACACGATGAACCCTTCAGAAAGATAAGTGAGCCTCAGAAACACTTCTCTACTAGATTCACAGTTAACCCCCAACTTCCGGACTAGCTTCATACCAGGGGCCACTTTCCCAGTCCACAACACAGGACCTTTCTTGCATTATGACTCTGGGGAAGTGGCACGTGGTGGGGCACACTGGGAAGGCAGAGGCAGGAGGATCCAACTTTGGGCCCAGCCTGGGCAACTTACTAATGCAGGGGAGGAGCTGGGTAGGCAGCTTGGTGAGGCAGCACCCGAATAGCAGCAGGGCTTCTGGGTTCAACCTCCATACAGTGGAAAGAGCCAAATGTGTGAGAATCCTCCAGGCCCATCGAGTTTGGCCTCTGAGCGCACCAAAGCTACCCGTGACCTACCCGGGTTGAGAGGTTGTCCTCGCCCCCTAGTAACCATTCTGGGTCTGAAACAGTGCGGA
This sequence comes from Myocastor coypus, assembly GCA_004027025.1. Lineage (NCBI taxonomy): Eukaryota > Metazoa > Chordata > Mammalia > Rodentia > Myocastoridae > Myocastor > Myocastor coypus. Next base: position 6,240 of record PVJA010026989.1, on the reverse strand, counting down.
TCTGCTCCTAGCGCTCTGTGCAGCCTGGCAAATGAAAGGCTGGAGAGCTGAGCGGATGGCAGAGAAGAGACCGGTGGGGGCAGGGAAAGCCCCAGCCAGGTGCTGGGAAGAGGGAATAAACAGTTACTACTTCGAGACGGTTCACAGATGTGAAATATTGACGTGGGAGTCATCTAGGGGAGACACAGATTCTTTTCAAAAGATAAACCAAGTGGTTTGTGGCATGTGCCCCCATACTCAGCCTTTCAGTGTTAAGTAAATCCCATAATGAAGATACCTGACTTCCTTATTCCCCTTTTAAAATTCTCAGGAAGCTGGGTGTGGTGGTGCACACCTGTAATCCCAGTATTTGGGAGGCTGAGGCAGGCAAGAGGCAAGTTCGAGACTAGTGTGGGCTATAAAAAGTGAGCTCATGGCCAGCCTGAACTGCATAGCAAGACCGTCTCAAAAAGACAAAATAATCTTTAGGAGCCATGCCGTGTGTTCTGGTGTAGGGCTATGAAGTTGGCTGTGGCTGTGTGAAGGTGCTGGACATAAGGTAGGATGAAGGGGGGGTGGTCTCTTGGACAATTCTCTTCACCTGGCAATTTATTAGTCCTTCTGGGACAGGGACTTGCTATGCAGCTCAGGCTCCTGTCTCAGCCTCCCACGTGCTGGGATCCCAGGTGTGTGCCACCATACCCAGCTGATACCCAGCAATTCCAAGGAGAGGTTCATGTTGCCTCACAGTGCTTAGAAACTTCAGCCCAGCTGGCTGCCTCCAGGCAGCAGCTCAGAGAAGACAGCCAGAATATACAGGAGGCTGGTGGAAGGGCTTCTGAGCCACAACTCCCTGTAATCCCCTGCCCACAGGCTGCACCCCCTGAAGGTGCCCTTAGCCCTAGAGCCCTGCGCGTCCATCACCCTGCATGGGGCTTTGGGGTTTGAGCTAAACCATGACAGGGTAAGGAGTGATGGCAAAGGGGGGGGGGTGGCATCTGGTGCGGGCCTCTGAGCCCAGGTGAGAAGAGTGTCCACGTGAGCAGCAGTGGAAAGGCCAGAGTGCAGAGCCTCTTGAACTGAGCTGTCTTCAGCTCCTTGTATTTATTTGGTAGTCTCACTACACAGCTTGAACTAGTGATCCTCCTGTCTCAGCCTCCCTAGCCCTAGGATCACAGGTGCATGTCAGCATAGCACGTGGGGCTGGGGATTGAACCCAGGTCCTTGCGCTTGCCAGGCAGGTGCTTAAGACAGCTGAGCTATCTCCTTAGCCCTCTGCTCCTTTTAAAATGTTAATATTTAGTTACTGGTTTGTTTTCGTGGGTCCAGGGGTTGGACTTGGCCTCCTTCAATCCCCTTTTACTTAGGAAGACAGGGTCTTGCACATTCAACGACTCAGGCTGGATTCCAATTTGTATCTTCCAGCCTTAGCTCACCAAGCGCTGGGCCTCCAGGTGTGTGGTTCCAGGCCAGCCTGGGAACCAGGTTTTACAGTTGTCACAAGGAGGTCTAGCTAGGTAAAGATAAGGATTTACAGTAAATCTTTCGGTGGTAGGTTGGTGTTAAAGGCATCAATTCAAACTGCCTTTGTTACTGGCATTGAATCCAGGGTCTTTGCACTGAGTGACACCCTCAGCCCCCTTTTAAAGTATTTTGAAAGTCACACTGAACTGTCAAGCAGGACTTGAACTTGTAACCCTCCTGCCTCATGCTCATAAATGCTGGGTTTACAGGTGTCTGTCATGCCTGAGGCCCTAGCCACAGAAGTAAATAGGAACAAATGAGCGTGTGTTCCAGGCTGTCTCTTGGGAGCCTGGGTACAGGAACACAATGGTGGTGAGTGCACTAAGTGCTCAGCTTAATTCTTTATGTGTGTGTGTGTGCATGCGTGCACGCATGCATATATTTTATTTATTTATTTATTTATTTATTTATTTATTTATTTATTTATTTATTTATTTATTTATTGAGCGGGACTGGGGTTTGAACTCATGACTTTGCGATTGCCAGGCAGGCACTTATACCACAGAGCTATCTCCCCAGCCCCCCCGCCCCTTTTTTTTGACTCCTTGTTTCTAAACACTTCTCTAAAGGAGACCAGAAGTATGGCGATTCTACATTGGACAGACTCCAAGATGATTACAAGGTGAATCCAGAATAACTCATTTTTAATGTACTCTAAGGGATGGATGGGTGAAGAGCTTTCAGAGGTCAACCTGAAGGTATTCGTTCCCACTGGCTAATCTTGGATATGAGCATTAAATTAATAGCACAGTAATCCCAGTATTCTGAAGGCTGAGGCAGGAGGATTTTGAGTCCACCTTGGGTAATTTAGTATCCTAGTGAGACCTGGTCTCACACTGGAGATGGAGCTCAAAGCAAAGGGCGGTCGTGAGTAATGACAACCAAAGTGAACTGAACAGAACCAAAACACCACAGCCACAGTGATGGCCAGGCATGGTGATGCATGCCTGTAAGCCAGGTGCTTGAACTGGTTTGAGTTAGAGGCCAGCTGGTGCTACCAAGTGAGTTCAAGGCTAATCTGTACTACACAGCGAGACCTTGTTTCAAACAACAACAACAACAACAAAAACACAAAACAACTACATCCGTAACAGATTATGACCATTAAATAAAACAAAAATCTACCCAGGTATGGTGATGCATGCGTATAATCCCAGCACTTGGGAGGCTGAGGCAGAACAGTTCGAGTTCAAGACCAGCCTGGGCTACGAAAGTGAGCTCAAGGCCAGTCTGAACTGCAGAGCAAGACCCTGTCTCAAAAAGACAAAAAAATAAAATAAAACAAACAAAAAAACCCAAAAATCTAAACTGGGCATGGAGGCTAGGGAGATAGCTCAGTGACTTACGTGCCTGCTTGGCAAACTCAAGATCCCAGTTTGATCCTTAATGCTGCCAAAACAAACAAGCTGGGCACATGGTACAGGCCTCTACTTGCAGCCATGATAAGTGCTGGTCTCAGCCTCTGAGGAGTGGCGATAGTAGGTATGTACCTGGATCCTCCCAATTATTGAAAGTAAGTTATGGAATGTATCACAGGAATTAAAACAATGGAAAAGCCTAGCATCACTCTAATATTCTTGCTTCATCTGAATAACCTCAACTACATCCTAAGGAAACACCAACAAATCTTGAGCTTACAAAATAACCTGTGTGTCTTAGTTACTTTGTCTCCTTGCTGGGATAAAATACAACACCCAAGCTGAAGGAGGAAGTTTTATTGAGCTGTTTGTGGAGGTTCCAGTGCATAATCAGCTGGCTCCGAGGCAGAGGCTGCACAAGGCCGCATGAGACAGCAGAACAAGCACAGAGGAAAGCGAGCTTCCTTCCCCTACTTGCTTGCAGATGTCACTGTGTGGGCGCGGCCCTGGGTCATCACCCTGGCCTCCTGCACAGGCTCAGAATGCTTCCCAGGTAGGGACCCTGGCTGCTGCCCAGTCACTTACACTTCTCAAGTGGACACAGTGAGCATCTCAGAGCGGCAAGGGCAAGTCTTTCCCATACCACCCCAGCTGCCCAGTTACTCAGTTAAGTTTCTAAACTCCAGCTGACACAACGTAACAACCATTTCACTGTAATTTTGCCTTTTTAGACAGTCTCACTAAACCCTTAGAAGTGCAGAACTTGAATTTGGGATTTCTCTGCCTCAGCAACCCCAAGTGCTGGTTACGGAAGACTGCCACCACGTCCAGCTATTCCCGAGTCTTTATAGAACCTGGGAACTTGGCCTGGGGCACGCACAAGGCTCCAAACACGGTGGGACACAAAGTGGCAAGCATGATGATTATGCGCTCAGGGTGGCCCTGATAGCATCTACAGAAGCAGTGGCAGGAGGGCACTTAACTACTGGGGCCTGAGGCCTGAGTGCTGGCCTGCCAAGGCCTATTTGTTCAGGGGTTTCTGAAGTTCCAGCCAGCGAACTTGCCCTTGCTGCCCAGCTCCTCCTCGATTCTGAGGATCTGGTTGTACTTGGCCAGGTGCTTGGATCAGCAGGGCACGCCAGTCTTGATTTGCCCAGTGCTGAGTCCTACCACCAGGTCAGCAATGAAGGTGTCTTCTGTCTCCTGGGACTGGTGGGACACCATGACACTCCAGCCCTTGGGCTGGGCCAGTTTGCACGTCTGTAGAGACTAGGTCATAGAGCTGATCTGGTTGACTTTCAGCAGCAGAAGTAGCAGATCTTCTTTTATGCAGGCTTCCTTATTCTCCAGGGTGTTGGGTGTGAAGCCACCTGGTCACCCACGTTGGTGGAATCCTTGCTGTACTTCTCCTTGATGACGTTCTTCAGGTTGTGGTAGACCTCAGCCCCAATGGGCATGGCCTCCTTAAAGCTGGCCATGGCCACAGGCAGGATCATGAAGTACTCCATGGCCAGCTTGTTGTTGGCATGTGAGCTACCACTAATCATGCTGAAGACAGGGACAGGCAAGATGGCCTTGGGGTTGCCTGCCAGGTCAGCAATGTGGCAGTACAGGGGTACCCCCTTCTCCACAGAGCCAGCCTTGCACACCGTGAGACACTCCCAGGATGGCATTCACTCCAAACTTGAGTTTGTTCTCAGTTCCATCCCATCTCAGTCATCAGCTTGCCAGTCTTCTCCTGCTCCACAACATTCAACTGCTTGCCCACCCAGGCAGGTACAGTAGTTCTATTGATGTGCTAAATAGCCTTTGACATGCGCTTGCCCAGGTAGTGAGTCATGTCATTGTCATGCAGCCCAAGAGCCTGATAGATGCCAATGGAGGCGCCATTACGCACAGCAGCTTGGAAGAGACCTTGGGAGGTGTAGAGGTCAACTTCCACAGTGGGGTTCCCACGAGAGACAAAGGTCTCTCGGGTGTGCATCTTGAGAATAGACATGTTAGATTTCTGGCTACCAGATCTCATTGTCCAGGAAGAAAAAAAGAGCTATTCCTGAACCTTAGTTCTTTTTTCTCTTTTCATTATGTAAAGTATTAAATATGATTTGAAAAAAAATGCTTATCCTGCTGTTTTTCATACTCAAGTAGAAGAATAAGGCAATTTGGGGAGTCTTTACTTTTTGTTGCTTTGAGACAGGTTTCCTCTGTAATTTATTTTTCCCTCTGTAATTTAGGCTGGCCCTGAACCCTCTATGCAGCCCACAGTGGCCTCAAATGCGTGGCCATCTTTCTGCCTCAGCCACTGAGTGGGCACTGTGATGTGATGCCCAGTTGCAGACCCTGTTAAAACTTAAGACACACATTAGAAGGGGAACACTGGGTGAAAACTCTGGAAAGCGGAGGTCAACTGTCTTTCCAAAGGATGCATTCTGAAGCTTTTGTCTTGGTCTTGCTGTGCAGCTCAGTGGGGCCTGGAGCTTTCAGTGACCCACCTGCTCGGCCTGAGGAGCTCTGGGGCCACAGCAGGGCCTACCAAGCCCGGCCCGTGCTTGCATCCTTGAGTTGTCCAATGGTAACCGGCACAACTTAACATCTCTTTCTAGAGACGGGATGCTGCAAGTTCAGTTCCACCAGGAATGGGCACTGCTCAGGTGCTGGGCAGGAGGGGCTTTCGGTACTTGCACTGAATCCAAACTCGGTACATGGTTAACTGTTTTCCACGGTTCACCTGCAATCGGCGATCAACCAGGTTCTGGACCTTCTCCAGTCCTGCGGTGGTGAAGAGCATGTCCAGCTCATCTGTTGGAAGAGCAGATGTTTATCTATTTTTCCACAAATACAAGGCGTTTTGTCAACTGCTCCTCACACTGACAGGGGACGTGACAGATGGTGCCCTGCACATGTGAGTGGCCTTAGCACTGCTCAGAGATTATGGAAGTGGTGGCCCAGACTCAGCAACTGTGGGCTCAGCTTGGGGAAGCCTTGAGGCCAGCCTGCAAGCCACACTTTTCTTTTTTTTAAGTTTTTGCTTTCCTTTTTTTTTTTTTTAATGGTTGGCTCAGCCTGTCCTGGGGGTGGGGCTGATGCAGCATGTGGTGCTGGGGATTGAACTACTGTCTCTGCAGTTGCCTAAGCTTTCCTAAGCAGGTGCTTAGACTGCTGAGCCATCTCATTGGCCACCTTAATTTTAAGTTTTTAGCCAAGTTTTACATGAAGTTTTTTTTTTTTTTTTTAATAGTACTGAGGATTAGCTGGGTGTGGTGGCTCACACCTGTAATCCCAGCACTTGGGAGGCTGAGGCAGGAGGATCAATGCAAGTTCGAGATCAGCCTGGGCTACAAAAGTTAGCTCAAGGCCAGCCTGAACTGCATAGTGAGAC
>PVJA010026988.1:0-29067 GCA_004027025.1 Myocastor coypus | reverse complement strand
AAGAAGAAGAAGAAGAAGAAGAAGAAGAAGAAGAAGAAGAAGAAGAAGAAGAAGAAGAAGAAGAAGAAGATTTGAACTGTGGGAAGGGATTGCTTGAGCTCAGTGTACAGTATTCTAGCTACGTATTGGTAGCTGTGCTTTGTGAAAGCAATTCACTTAAACAATGCAAAGGCCTTAATCCTCCTTCAGTCCGGTGTGTCTGTACCTGCCAAGTCAGGAGGTTCCCCGCTAAGCAAGCTCTGCCTGTGAGTTCAAGGCATCTGGAAAATCCGCCAGGCACTGAGAAGTACTATAAAGCTACTCTGCCAAGACCCTCCCCCACCTTCTTTACCTCATTCCAAGGAAATTTGCCTCAAGCAAAAACATACTTCAGTCTAGCAGATCCTTTTGCAAGAAAGATATGAGCAACTGAAAGTAGTTTGGCACCATCAAGTCATCTCCATCTCAATGGCTCCAGGCTCCAGCTTGCCTTGTCTAGGCCTGGAGCTTGTACTCAGCCGGGCACCCACCTCACTGATCCTGTGCTAGAAAACGCTGGGCATCCTTAAGCCCCTCTTGGCTCCTGCTGCGCCCTCTGACAGCTGCTGGGGTGGAGACAGAAGGCCCTGCAGGGGGAGGCAGGATTTGGGCACTGGTGAGCCGTGTGGCCCGGCAGCCCCTCTGTTCTGATGCCAACATGTGCACAGCATCCCGCTGGGCAGACCCAGGACACCCCAGCTGGGCGTCCGGCTCCCCACAAGGGCCAACTGGCAGGGGAGGCTTCCTGGCTTCAAAACAAATAAGCAACATTTTGGTCCTCAGCTTGTCCCATCCCCCTTTCCTTTTTTTTTCTTTTTTGGCCGGCTCAAGTGGCCTTAAGGGTGGGGGTGGGGATGGAGCTGCCATTTCCTGTACCTGACTGGGATTGCCTGCAAAGGGGCTTTAACCACTGAGCTAACATGAAAAACCCCCTGATCCCCCTATTCTTCCTGAACTTAAATCCTCGCTATTGCTTTACTAGAAAAACACCCCCAATTCAGCTGCTGGAGTAAAACTGAAGCTTTAGGAAAGGATCAAAGGCAGAGTAATGAAGTGACGAAAGTCCTAAAAATCAGAGCTCCCCTTGCCCAGTGCTTTGTTGTTGTTGTTGTTTTGGCAGGAAGGAGGCCGGCCAGAGGGGTGGAGACTTAGTGATCAATACAGCCTAATCAGCCATCAGAGGGCAGATGCAGAGAGGAGATCCAGCTGGCTGCATATCAAGGAAAGAGGCCTGTTCCCAGGCCCTGACTCTGCAAAGGCGGATTCCTGGCTGAGTCCCTGGGCTTGCAGTGCCTCATTGGAAAGGAAGGGCAAGCCCTTCTATCACAAAGGGGGTCAGCAAGTCTGCTAGAGAAGGCTGGGTCAGGTTTCATGGGAGATGGCTTGACAGGACACCTGTCCTTGCCTGTTGGCTGCTGTGTTAGGGAAATCCCTGATTAGAGGAACGCTCTTGCAGCTTCAGTTCTCTTACCTTCCCGCACACTCTTCTTCTGCATCCTCTCCCCATGCATCCATCTAGCTACTTCATAAACTTAGTCAGATGTCAGTAGGGCTACTCTTGTTGCTCCTCAGCTCCCCCAGGTCAGAAGCCCTGGTCTTTGGGACCATCTCTGAGTTACCTTCACTTGTCACAAAAATTTGTGCACTCTGAGAAAAGCCCACAACATTTTAGTCTCCATGAGGTTCTTCTTTGTTCCTCCCATGGGTTCCAACTCCAAAGCAAAGATGTGTACTCTGACACGCCATTTCTGCAGTGCTCCTCCATGCCCTGGTTACAGGGATTTGTTTAAGCACACGTGTACATTGCACTTCCTGTCACATTTAAGGGGTATGCTAGGTGCACATTCTCTTCTCAGGGAAAAAAGTAAAGCTAAAAATTTTAGAGGCACATGCAGTGGCTGCCCTCACCAGAATTCTTTGTGAAACTACAAATGGGCAGATGTTATCTTGAACCCCCTTGAACTTCTTTCTCCTCGCTTTCTACTTTTCATTCTTCTTTTATTAATAAGAGCTATGAATTAAATTGCAATATTTGGTATGCATTTACACATCCTCAAAATGAATTGCCTAAGCTTATTTTTCATTTTTCAGGGACTTTCCACATCCAAGGGGTGTATGGTCTCTGCTCAGTGCCCCCTGTGTAATTCACAGCTGTAACAATCACTTTTTAAAAATTATTTTATTTTTTATTTTTTTCTTGTTTCAGAACTTTTGTTTGTTTATTTTTATGGCTGGCTCAGCATGTGGTGCCGGGGATTGAACCGCGGTCCTTGCAGCGACCAATCTTTCCTAAGCAAGTGCTTTAGACCACTGAGCCATCCTGCCGGGCCCCTGTAACAATCACTTTGAAGGGGTTTTCTCATTCAGTCTTCTCCTGGGTTCACCTGTCAGTCATAAATCAAAGCTCTATTCTGTGGAGGTGAGAGATTGAGTAAGGTGCACCTTTGGCTGGATGCTGTGGCAGGCATCAACCTTCCATCAGCACGAGCTGGGCTGAATGCTTAGGATAATCTTAGTGTTTTGGCCATGAAGGCATTTCTCACATACAGCCCTGCCTGGCTGTCCTTCTGTGTTCTTGGGGATCACAGGACAAGCCCACACTCATCTGCTAAGATTTGGATGAAATCCACCAGGTTGTGGGCACCACAAGGAGCTCATTTGGCATAGCTTTCCAGATGGCCCAGCAGCCTCAGGCCCTTTACCAAATTTCTGGCCTGAATAATAATCCTGTTCCCTGGATTCTTAAGCCCTCCAAGCCTCAGCTTGTCCCTATGGCAGATTGCTGCATATATGGCTGATGTTACGAAGCTCAGGAAGATTCTGCCCTACTGAAACACCACCCGGGGGCCCTGTGGTCCTTCCTTCGCTCTACAGTTTCTTTCAGAGAGATGGCCCATGCATGGATAGAGGAGAAAAAGCTACTGAAAGCTTACTCAGGCCAAGTCCTCAGCTCATGGCTCATGGCTCTACATAAATCTGAGTGTGGAGCATGAGAAGGTAGAGGTCCAGCAATGTGTCAGCTCTTCAAAGCCCTGTGTTGCTCCATTGCTGGTCAAAGATTCACACCCTATTCTCAACCTCAAGCCATCTGAAGAGCCATGGCTTGGCAGGACCCTACAGCTGGGCCTTGCAATGAAGTGCTCTAGAAGTGGAAACCCATAAAAATCATCTGTTTGAGGACAGGAGGCAAGGGTGGAGAGGCAAAGCAGAGATGGATCTGACCGAGCTTGTGAGGTATGAGAGCCTGGGGTTACCATGGCCTGGGCTATGCGTTTGGAGAAGTGGCTAAACCTTTCCACCTGTGGGTAAAAAGGCACACAGACCATTAAAGCAAACCCAACTGTAGCTCACAAGCTGAGCCAAACAGTGCATTTTGCAGCTGGATTTCGGTGCAGTGCCATCCCTTCAGGCGTCATGGATGCCTTCCTTCACCTGCTATGGCACCAGGCACTGCAGAAAATACCAAGGGAAAAACTCCCAACTATAGGGAGCTCTTTGTCTAACTGATATGGCAGGTAAGAACAGCACACTATAGGCTACCATCACTCACAAGAGCAGTGTCTTCCAACATAGTCCTTGCCTTCCGTGCCAGCCCTTCTAACCTACGCCAGGCCACTGGGATCTGCAAAAAACTTAGGGAGGGAACCCGCAGAACAAGTACTGCTCCTTACTTTGCAGCCTGGTACAGTGGATAAATATGTTTGCTCTCTTTGGGATTTTTTTTTTTTTTTTTTAATCAGTCCAACTGCACAAATAATTTTGGCTCCAAACAAAGCCCTCTTCTGACAACCATGGAAACATGACATGAAATTCCTCAAACACACTTTCCGATGAAAGCAAGGAATGCTTTCTTTTATTTAAGTGAAAACAGTTTCCATGGGGAGGAAAATAAAAATCTGCAGATGTCAAATTAGTTGTCAAATCTTGTCTTTTTGTTTTAGCTGGGGAAGAGCATGCACCCAGATGTGAATAATGGAAGAAAACTGAAGATGGAGAAGAGATAAAAGAGACTGGAAGGAGGAGATGCAGAGGGCAGGAAGTCAGAGTACAGATCCGAGGGACAGAAGTTGGGGTGGGCAGGAAAGGAGAGAGGGCGTCGTAAAGGAAGGGGTGTGAGAGGAAGGAATTTTTAAAACCTATTTTGCAATGTCATTAAATGATTTGTAATGAACTGGCTGAATGCTTCAGGAATTTCTTGGCTTGAACCAATTAAAAATATTTTTAAAAAGACACAGAGAATGAGAAATGTGATTAGTCCTCAAAGACAAGTCAAAGATGGGAGCCATGCCTCCATTGAGTCTGGAGGCCAGATGCGCAGAGATGTCTGTGAGAGCATCGCGCTTATCTGAGTTCCACGCTGCTAGAAGCAGGGCCGAGTTGCAGAGTTGGGAGATTCCTTGGACAAAATGAAGGCATAAAATGGTTTGAAAAAAAATACACTGAAGAAAGAAGGAAAATTTACTTGCCAGCAGCCCACATCACACATATTTCTCTGATCATCCAAATATAAACTATAAACTTAGCAATGGGAAAATTAATGTGAATCATGGTGGTCTAGACTCATCAGAGCCAAGGCTAGATCCTGGCACAGTCTTCGGCAGGGCTGGCGGCCTGCACAGGAAGAGAGAGAGCAAATGCAGAAAATAGAGGCCAAACAGCTCCCAGGGGGGATAGAGACCAGCAACGTGGCCCTTTCAGAAGTATTCCACGTCCACGTGGGAGAGGCAACACTGCGTCCCTCTAGGCCTACATGGTTCCCTGTCTTTCCCTCACAGAGCTGGGACCTGTGTACTTTGACCAGCAGGGACAACTACTGCAATCTCTGACACTGTCCTGTGAGGTGGCCGGTGGGATAGAGTCACAGCCAGACATCTCCCTGCAGGGCCTCATAAGTTTCTTTCAATCTGTCAGTTTATTTTAAGTAGAGTTTATGCTTCTGACACCTAGCAGTTTTTTTTTTTTTTTAAACCCTTCTTGAATTTATTTTTATTTTGAACTTGTTTGTATTTGGAGTTCTGACTACCATTTCTTATTTACTTCTTGAAAATATTTAGATAGAATTTGGTGAAGAGATCTTGGAATCTTTGTTCAATATTTCATGACCTTACAGATTAGAAGCATATTTTATCTGAAAGCCTTCCTCTTTCTAGACATTCACTGAAGACCTGTGGCATTCCAGGACCTGTAAAGCCCTGTGCACACAGAGATGAATGAAAACTCCATTAATTAATTTTTTAAAAAAATGTATTTGGTTGTTGAGGCTGGTGAGATAGCTCAGTGGTCTAAAGCGCCTGCTTATGCAAACTTAGGCAACCACAAGGACTGTAGTTCGATCCCTGGCACCACATGCTACACAAGCCCCACCCCCAAGGCAGGCTGAGCTGGCCATAACATAAAGTTTTTTTTAAAAACGTATTTGGTTGTTATAGGCTCAGACTCATAGTGATCCTCTTTTTTTCAGCCTCCCCAGTGTTGGGATTATAGGTATATACCACTACGCCAGGACTTTGTGGCCCACTCAGCCAGCCCTGTGAGTGGGGCTGGCACAGTATGGGGTACCAGCCACTGAACTGTGGTCTCAGTGCTTGCCTAAGCAGGCACTGTCCATTTCAAACACATCATGCCCCTGTATCCCCCCCCCCCAAAAAAAAAACCAGAAGCTGGTATCACTAGGACAGGGTGATACTAAGTGGACCTTCAGCCACCAATACTAGAGTTACAAAGGCCTAGGCTAGGGAAAATCTCTAGAAATTTCTCCCAGCCCCAGTTTTAAGCCAGGCCTTCGGCCCATCATCTAAAGTTTAGAGTGGTCTCTAGGAGTTAGGCCAGGAAGGAGCACATTTCTAAGTAGGCCTAACACCTATTGCTTTTTACGGGTAGGACACCTGCAGGCACACGGAAGAGGTGGCAGAGGAAGAAGAGGCCTTAGGCGCTGAGGGAGTGTGGGCGAATATGTGTGAGGACCAGCATGCCTCTGCCCAGCCTTTCCTCCAAATGTAGATGACGCCTTCATAATCCCATCTACAGAGCAGCCTCCTGTACCCCAGCCAGCCAGCAAAACACAGCCTCTATTCTGCTTAGGAATGTGCTTTTAGAAACTTAATCTAATTGCTGAGTCTGAGCCAAACACCCTAGTGGCATTAACCCCAAGACAGCACCCCTTTCACTGTCCCCACCTGCCTTCCCACACCCCTGCCACTGCCTGCTGTAGTTCCACTCCACCAACCCCTCTCTGTGTGACACAGGCCCTTCCCCAGTCTGCTCACACCTTGCCCAGAACTTCTCCTTCCTTCTGGTCAGACCCAAACATTTCATTTCTGCTTCATGGTGAAAGGACAAGCCAATAGTTCTTGGCTTTCCAACAAGACTAGTGCCACCATTGCACACACCTTTTCTCCTCTCACTGAGCCTGCCTGGGCTGCAACCAAACCCTTCCCTTTGTTCTCTGCCCACCACATACCCCTGCAAGCACCAGGGAGAGTAGTTGCCAGGAATTTTATTTATTTCTTTTTAGAAGGCTATAAACTATCTTTCCTCACACAGCTACACCTTGAAGCAAAAGGAGAGTTCCAAACCAAATCTTTCCCTCTCCAACTCTGCTTTCTTTAAACAATAAGAGGTTCAGCTTGGCTCTTAAATAGGCCAAATGAACAGTTACAGTATATTTTTTGAGCTTCCACAGGCATGTGCCAACCATTTTCAGATGAAATCTCTCTTCTAGGTAGCCTTTACAGGCAGACATGTTGCTACCAGGCACATCTTACCTGTAATAAGGTACTACCAGAAGCCAAGTCATTGCTCAGCAATAGGAAATGGATTCAGTGCGTGACAAGGGGGCCACCTGAAGGATGGTCTAGGGCCCTTAGCCCCTGGATCGTGTTCTACCCGTGTGGGGAGCACAGGAGAACTCATGAGGGGCATTATGGGCTGTGTCTGAGCGTCCATGGGATAGGCTGGTTTCTTCATTCAGGATTAGACACTTTTTGTACTTTGCTCACTGTTTTTTGTTGTTGTTTTTTATTATTTTTTTTAAGAATTTTTAATTTTATTATTTTTTTCTTGTTTCAGAACCCTTGTTTGTTTATTCACTCATTTTCATGGCCGGCTCAGCCTGCCCCAAGGGCAGGGCTGGTGCAGCATGTGGTGTCGGGGATCGAACCGCGGTCCCTGAAGCCGCCCAAGCTTCCCCAAGCAGGCGCTTTAGACCACTGAGCCATCCTGCCGGGCCCTGTTGTTGTTTTTTAAAGAGATTTTTTTTTTAATTTTTTTTTTTTGTTTCAGAACTTTTGTTTGTTTATTTATTTATTTTTATGGCTGGTTCAGTCTGCTCTGAGGGTAGGGCTGGTGCAGCATGTGGTGCTGGGTATCCAACCGCGGTCCCTGCAGCCGCCTAAGCTTTCCTAAGCAGGTGGTTTAGACCACTGAGCCATCCTGTCAGGCCCCTTTGCTCACTTTATCTTATACTCATTTAAAAAGAAATAAATTATTAAAAAGCAAATACTTATCACACAATATTAATGGGGAAAATAAGAATGGAAACTATATACAGTAGCACCATTACGATAGTGTCAAAATAAGGGCATGAATAAAGATCAGAAGGGAATACACCAACATGATAATGCTAGTTATGTGATGACGGAAGGCTCAAGAGATGGCCTTTAGGGCCCGGCAGGATGGCTCAGTGGTCTAAAGCGCCTGCTTAGGAAAGCTTAGGCGGCTGCAGGGACCGCGGTTCGATCCCCGGCACCACATGCTGCGCCAGCCCTGCCCTCGGGGCAGGCTGAGCCGGCCATAAAAATAAATAAATAAAACAAACAAAAGTTCTGAAACAAGAAAAATAAAATAAAAGAGATGGCCTTTAAAATATACCCTGAAACTTGTACTATGCAACGAGAATGGAAAGACATAAAAGCAGAGGCAGGAAGTTCACAACAATAGGAAATGCACCTCTGATCTCGGGTCTTCCTCCGGTGTATGATAGACGACCCTCTCTACCTCTACCTAAGGCCCTGCCTCCTTGCAACAAACACACATCAACCTAGACAGAGGACCAGGCTCAGCTGGCTGCCCAGGCATCTCATGCTGTCCAGGGCACTCAATCTGCTGTGTAGAGACCCTACATTCAGATTCAACTGTGCTCCTCTTATCAAAAAGTCAAGTGGCCTCCAGTGTGTGTGGGACTCCCAGATGCAGCTTAGGGTAGCCTGGCTTCCTCCTACCTCAGGAAAGGGCGGGGCTGCCTACTTCTCAAGAGAACAGGAGCACACCTGGGAGCCTCTGTTCCACTCTCCCAGGGAGTGAAGTCTCTTCAAAGTTCTAGGGACCAGAGAGCAAGGAGGGCAGAGGGTGCTCCTTAGCCATTTCATTTCCTAGTCCTTCACTATTTTCCTCCCAGAACCACACCCCATTTTCCCAGGTGCATTTTAGAAGTTTGTTCCCTGAGATATGACTCATGATGGCACAGCATGGCGCAGGACAGCCAACTGCTTAGACGCACATGATCCACAAGGGTGGTAGGGTTGGTAACACAGATGCCCAAAGTGGGGCTCTCAGGGACAAAGGGAAACTGCTAAGTCAGTAAAGAACAAGCCCTGAAAATCTTCTCAAAATTTAAATCCAAATTCCCTTAAAACTTCAAAAAGTTTCCCTATTTCCTATTGTTGAGGCTCCAGGAAAGGGGCAAGTTTAGGCAATTCCTTTTATAACTGGCTTTAGGTGCAACCTAAGGAATATCAGAGCTGCTCTGTGGTCTTCTGTATCACTTGATCCTTTAAGTCTCCAGTCTGTTACATGTACAATAGATAGAAAGTCAAATAATGACATGTCTGTGCCTGGGACACTGTAAATTAAAGTGGCGCCCACACAGGAGGGAAGTGCATTGGGTGACCCACTTGCCCTGGTTTCACAGAAAGGGGCCCAGAAGGACAGTATGGCGGCCAGAACGCCTGTGCAGGAAAAGGTTCTTGGAAATCCGAGCTATGTTGAATCACTTTGTCCCTGGTTTACTCTGTTGGGGAGTAAGTCATTTTGTGAAAACTCAACCCTTACTTAAGGCATTTTGAGAAAAATGCGGCTCACTTCCATAAGCATACAAGCAATAAAAGCAGTCCTGAGGACAATGTAGAAGGAAGTGCCTGGAAACAGAATCAACTAGAATGAGCTGGCCAGGAGGGGCTCTCTGCAGGGATTTGGCCCTCGGCCTTCATGCATTAGCCTGGGGATCAGTGTCCTTCATACAGAAAGAACATCACTTTTATAAGGTTGGAATCTGAAAAAATAGAGATCGGGCATAACATTGATCTTATAGTGCAAGACATCTATAAATAGTATTTTTTTTAATTGAGTGTAATAACTAGAGTAAAACTCAAAAAAAAAAAAAAATTGGGGCTTGGCAGGATGGCTCAGTGGTCTAAAGCACCTGCTTAGGAAAGCTTAGGTGGCTGCAGGGACCGTGGTTTGATCCCCAGCACCACATGCTGTGCCAGCCCTGCCCTCAGGGCAGGCTGAGCCGGCCATAAAAATAAATAAATAAATAAACAAATAAAAGTTCTGAAACAAGAAAAAAAATAAAAAAATTAAATTAAAAAATGATTTTTTAAAAAAAGTATGAAGTCTTGTATTAAACTCTCACTTAATCTCTTCCTTGTTTCTTTTTCTTTGTCCCTGTGTCATGCAGGTTTCTTTGCACTGTGGTCTATGATTTATATCCCAGCCATTGAGCAGACCCAGTTACTGGGCCCCGGTAAATGCCCTGATTGTAACCTCTGAGGATGGGTGAGGAAGCTGGAAGGGGTGAGAAAACAACTGGCACAGTCCACCCCAGTCACAGGTGACACAGTGAGGAGGAGGAGGGTGTGGCCCAGCTCTGGGGCTCCCAGGACAGTTTGCCCTCAGAGGGCACTAAAGACATCACCCTTGTATGGAAAGACACTGACCAAGGACATGATGGTGCTCCGCCATCTTGTCTTCTGATTTGAAATTTTGACCACCGAGGCCCCTTTTATGGTGTAATAAAGATGGGGAGAGTGGGTAGGAGGTGGCAGGACCGCGCTGAGCAGAGCAGCAAACTCACTGGCTAGTGTCACTGTAGCTGGCACGCTGGCTACAGCTCCTGCAGGCATCCGGGCCACACACTGGTATCGTCCCACGGTGTGGTTGTTGAGGGCAGTGATGACGAGGGTGCCCTGGGTGAGGAGGACGCCCAGCGCACCGTCTGAGCCATCCAACTCCTTTCCGTTCAGGCGCCAGGTTACGTTCAGCCACGGAGGTTCCACCACACAGCCCAGGGTCACACTTCCTCCGCGCTTCTGGACTGTGGACGCAGGCTGCACGGTGACCTGAGGAACCTCATCTGGGGAAAGAGCAGGTGTACAGCAATGAACTGGTGCCCCCCACAAACCATCAGCACCACTGTTTTAGAAGCACAGCACCCAGGCAGCTTCTCAGAATGGAGAACTCAGAGGACACGCTCTTTCTTCAAGCAGCCCGACTGCCCTTGCCCATTCCCTGACCTGCCTCTGTTCCCTGAGAGTACGTTTGGAGTCGCCATAGGTTGCAAAGGCAAGCACTTAGGCTCTGGGGTCGACAGGCTTGGGGCTGGATTCCAAAGCGCTTCCTTCTGAGTCATGTGATACTAGCCTGTTTGAGCCTGTTTCTTAGCTTTAAAATGAGGCTAAGGCTGCTTTGTAATCCTGATAAACACACAATAAAAGGCAGTTGTATGATTTTTCCCTGGCTTGTCTGGTATATCTCTGAAATGAAGTCCTACAGTATAACTAATACAACGTGGTCACTACCGCTTCCCATTCTGTAGTCCTCACGTGCCCTGCAGCTGGAGGAGGGATGCACACTTTGTAAAGAGTTTATTCCTAGCTGCTTCTTGCATCCACCTGACGTTAGGGCAGAGGCCTTCCGGGCAGAGCCATCGAGGAGTGGGGAGCACTCACTCAAGTCAGCGAGGCAGCCTGCTGCGACCAAGAGGAGCCAAGGGATGGAGACTTCAGGCCTCTTTGCTCTCAGCATTCTCATCATCCTGTGAAGCATGTTGTGTCACAGAAGGTCCTAAGCCGACTGCCATAAGCCACAGAGGCCACTCACGAAGACACCACAGTCTCCTGCAACACTATAATGAGAGAAAGAAAACACGATGACACAGTGAGGATGCCCGGACACGCTGTGGCAGCCCAAAGCCTGGGCTTCATCCCTCACCTAACCTGCTGACGTAGCCCCTGGGAGACCAAAGGCACCTTTATGCCACTTCTCGGCTAGAAGAAGCTCTTCCTTCCATCAGGTGCCTCCCCAATGAGAAGGCGACTGTGCTACGATACAGATGCTGCAGCCCTGCCTAGGGGACCAAAGTGACAAAGATGGAGGTGGGGTTGTCCAAGACATAGAGAAGCTGAGGAGTTTATCCATGTATGGAGCGTAGGCACTGAGAACCTGGCACAGATACTGGGACAGACAAAATTATTCTTCCATTTGTTTTGCCAGTGGCCTGATTGATATCCATAGCCACTTGCCATGTGTGGCAAGTCACGTGGCAAGTCACATGCTACTGTAAGCCACTGTGGGACAGTGCTGTCTCATGTGCGGTTATGCAAGCATATTAATCCCACTTTATAAGATAATCCTCATTAATGAGTCATAAAGTCTTAATGCCTCGTGCAAAATCTGCTTTGATCTTCCATACCTCAGTTCTACTCCTCTAATCCTCAAAATTCTTTCTGTTCCTGGAATCCGTCCTTGGCTCTGCAGCTTGCCTATAACCTGTATGGCCCAAAGCACTGCAAATGCAGACAGGAGTCACGCATCACCGTCCAACGCTCCCAACCATCTGGGGGTACAGATTCTTGGTTCAGTCTACCTTTGCAGGTTCCGCTTCTCTCTACCCTAGAGGCTGGAATTCTGAGCTTTGCCATTTCTACAAAATCTGTATTCTTGACAAGTGCCTAGGTTGTTTCTCTACCCAACAACTTTTCCTTGGGAATCAAACTACCCTGTACCTCTTGCCGCACCTCAGTTTCCATCACCTGCCCAAAACATCCAGTTTTCCTGACATGGCATGATTCTTTTATGCCTTCCTCAGTAAGGGATGGTTCTTGAGAAATTTATCAAACTACACAGGCCAGCATACATTTTTTTTCTTTTTTTTTTTTTTTTAGTGCAGGGTCTCACTATACAGTTCAGACTCATAGTGATCCTCCTTTCTTAGCCTTCTCAGCACTGGGATCATGGCATGAGGTATCTGGGATCAGACTCGAGTCCTTGTGCTTTCCAGGCAGGTGCTTAGACCCCTGAACTTTCTCCCCAGCCAGGCCAACACATATGCTAGCACACACACACTCTTCTGCCACAGCTGGAACCAAGGTTTTGCTTCTCAACTTTTACTGATCTATTTACAGAACATCAGCAAATAAGAAAAGTGGATCCTTCCTTATGCGACAGGGGACATCTGAATAAATTCTGAAAACATTTAAAGCAATGCTGTAATGATCAGACATATGCATGTGGCAATATTAATAATGTATTTCTAGGAAAGTGGCATACATTCAAAAATGCTAATTCTTTAAGACCAATTTACCTAAGCAAAGATTCTTTTGAAGATTTACAATCACCACTGAAAGACAGAGAAGTAGTTAAGCTTGCAACTGAGCTGGCCAGTCTGCGGAGTTCCAGCTGCCTGCGCTGCTCTGAGGGTCCCTAGCCTTTTGACGTCAAATTCTGCCAACAGGGAGCGGAAGGATGGGGCTTGCAGCTCCACTCTGTGTTTGGAGGTGCCTGGGACTGGCCTAGACTGTGCACTTCCCCTAGGCCTTTGGGCTTTGGTCTGGTTGCTGAGGGATTAACAGGGTCACATAGGCTCTGCCCCTAAGGCTTCTCAGGAGCCTGATTGCTCTCCTGTAGACAATCCAGTAAATGAAGGGGCCACTTCTCTAGCTACGAGTCACATGAAATTCCGAAAAGCTGCAAAGAAGGTGAGTCCAGCAGGGAAGGGCAGCAGCAGCAGGAGAGGTGAGAGAGTCTACTTGGCTCTTCACACCAGGCACCTCCACTGTCCCATCAGTCCTGCGCCATGGGTCCATCATCCCCTTTCCAGGTGAAGAAAGTGTGTCCCAGATGTTAAGTGACTTACCCAACACCCCTGGACTGTAGGCCTAGGTGAAAAATTTAGGTTAGGCTGCTTCCACAGCCCATCTCATTTTAAATATTGGGACTTTGTACACAGTAGGTGTGTAACAGAATTGGAATGAGGGTGAGGCAGCATAGTGGTTTCTACAGACCAAGTTCACACTGAAAAGTAAGCTTTGGTGTCCTCTCAATTTTTCAGATCCTTGTTTTAATTCTCTATGTTTCCCCAATGAGATAATGTATTGATATAAACTGTATGAACTCTCAGTTATGGCGTTTTAAGACAGTAGCTTATCCATGACACACCCTGGCTTCCCTAGCTGAGTAAGGAAAGTGACATCAACTGTTTCTTCCCTGCACTGAGGAAGGGGAGGGCAGAGGAAAGGAGGGAGTGGGAGTGGGAGGAGACAGAGAGAGAGAGAGAGAGAGAGAGAGAGAGAGAGAGAGAGAGAGAGAGAATAAGAAGGAATAAAGGGCAAGCAAAGTACAAGTGAAGAGGTACAGAGTCCCAGTCCCAGAGGGAGCACAGGCTACCTACAGAGGTGTTGGGCGTCACAAAAGCAACAAAGGTTTTACTGAGGAAATTCAGCCCAGACCCCCTCCTGCTTAATGAGGACAAGCTAAACAATTCCTGTTACTTCTACACCCCTGGTAATTTATAAGGTTCAAAATGGAAACAGACCCCACTAGGCAGCCGGCCACAATCCTACTTTTAAAAGCAACAGGGAGAAAAGAATGTCTGGTAGTAGAGGAGTGAGAAGAAGCAGGTAGCCAAAGAAGGAGAAAGAACCCATTCATCCCCACAGTGGCGTGTATGCAGGTCCCATTTTAATGACTCCAAAGCAGGACCCTGGGTCTCACTCATATAAAAACAGAGCCAAAGCGGGAGGGGTTGTGTGGGGTCACTAAAGGCACGATTTATCTTATTTATCTGCTGTGGAAATTGAGTTAGTTCTTGGACAAAGTTACCTAGTGAATTTAGTCTACAAAGATGACAATTCTAAAACTCTACATATACAAGAATTTTAACTACTTTTTTAAAGGAAGTCTCAAGTTGGAGAATCTAATTACAGTGTAACTTTGTCTCATGGTAAGATAAGCAAGGCACAGTTTCAAAGTTGAATAAGGCAACAGTGAGGCCTGTTATTTTTCTTGGCAAGGTAAAGTATGTCTGGATCCTGACCTTACTTTTTTTTAAATGAATTTTCTCAGAAAAATGAGAGAACTCAAGAAAAAAATCAAAAGCAGAGAGAAAGGAAAATGAAATTTTGCCATGAATTCTTCACTGAGATCTAGGTACTTGCCATTTTTAAGGACAAATTGGACACAAAAGAGAAAAGAAAATATATCTGAAGTTTCACTGTTGACATACAGAGTCTCCTCTGAAATGACTGCCTCCCAACAGCCGTTTCTAGAACCTTCCAAAAACAACAACAACAAAACATACTTATGAGGTTGAGACCAAGCATAAAAAATTGTAGCCTTGGAGTATTTTTTTTTTTTTTCTTTTTGAGAAAATTACAAACAACTTAAAGTCTATCATCAGGAGGAGGTCAACTTCATCTCCCCAGAGGGCTGGCTGACTACATGGAACTAAAGTGAGACAGCTCCACACCAGGCCACTGTCTCCCTGGGGCCACTGCAGCTGCCTCAGAAGTTGAAGCCTGTAGAGTCTAAACCACCAGTGTCCTGAGATGAGTAACAAAGGGTGCTGAAGAGAAAGCATGATCTAGCAGACAGCACAAGAGAGGCTGTCCTTAAAACATTCTGTAATGGTAAGCATGAGATTTGATTAAAGAAAATGTTAAATGTTTCTGTCCCAAGGGACATTATTTTTTATATATGTTTCCAATTTTGTGGACTAAGAGTTCCCTTTCCCAAAAGTCTGAGGCACAGGCTACGAAGCCTGTAGTACCAGGGGTCAAACCTGGGACCTTGTACTTGGCTTAGGCAAGCACTTAGACTGCTCACTTGTATCTGTGGCCCTCATCTTCGCAATTGTTTTTTTTTTTTTTAATTTATTTTATTTTTTTTCTTGTTTTCATAACTATTTATTTATTTATTTATTTGTTTGTTTGTTTATTTGTTTATGGCTCAGCCTGCCCTGAGGGCAGGGCTGGCGCAGCATGTGGTGCTGGGGGTCGAACCGCGGTCCCTGCAGCCGCCTAAGCTTTCCTAAGCAAGTGCTTTAGACCACTGAGCCATCCTGCTGGGCCCCTTCGCAATTGTTGAGAAAGTTGTTTTTAACTTTTTCTTTCTATTCTCCCTTTTCTTGTCCTTTTCTTTCTTTTTCCTTCCCCTCTCTTTTGTTCCCTTTCTTATCTGAACACTTTCTTTCCATTTCCCAAATATATTTCCCAAATTTACTTTGGTCCTTATTTATGCTTTTGATTTCTCATACTAGTAGAACAATGCAGTATTTAAATATGTGCATCTGACTTATTTCACTTAAGGAGTATCGTCTCAAGGTGCATCCATTTACCTAGAAAAGTCTCAGGCTTATTCTTCCTTATGGCTGAGTAGTAGTTCATTGTACAAAAATGCATCTTCTTTATCCATCCATCAGTTGGTGGGCATTTGGCCTGTTTCCAAGATTTAGCTGTTACAAACTGTGCTGTTACAAACATGGGTGTGCGTGCAACTGTGGTATGATGCTTTGAATTCTTTCAGAAAAATACCAAGAAGGGCAGTGTACACTGTTATCAATAGTGGTGAGGGATTCCTTTTTCCCTGTAGCCCACTGGCATTTGTTATTGGTTGATTTCTTGATAATTTTCTGTAGAGTGAGATGGGATCTCCATATTGTTTTAATTTGCATCTCTCAAGTGACAAGAATGATGTTGAACTTGTTTTTGTATGTTTATTTGTCATTTCTACTTCTTCATTTGAGAAGTGTCTATTTCAGATGCTCATTTTTGGATTGTGCCTTTCAATTGGGGAAATTTAATTTTTGAGTTCTTTATGTATCCTAGGTGCTAGTCTTTTGTCTGAGGAGCACCTGGAAAACTTTTTTCTCACATTATGGGTTGTCTCTTCACTCTTTTGCTAGGACCACAGAATTAGGTCCAGCAGACCAATCCCTTACTTTTCTACTGTAAATTCATACTTCAGCATAACAGTAGCTGGCTATGCATCTTAGTACCTTTTGCTGAGAGAGGCAGGGTACAATCTATATGTTTACTCATGTGGTATGGTGAATGGAGAGGTGTGTTCAAATGTGCAAAAGTGGTAAAATGGATTTTTCCCTACCTTATGTTCCTTGTAACTAGTTTTGCATACGTTTACCCAAGCATCACAGAACTCCCAATATACCCATACTAATCCAGGAATTGTCTTTTAAAAACATTTTCTTTTTATTTTTCTGGTAGAAGTCTCCCAGTTCAGTACAATGGCATGAAAAAAAAACCCATATTTACAAGTTTTGGAGGAGGTAAAAAATGAATCATCAGATTATTTATGCATGGATGATGAAGGTGTTCCATTGTGGTGTTTTCATAACAGAGGAGTGCTGGGGATGGAGGATGAAGTGAGGATGACTTTGATGTTGCCCATGTGAATCAAAGTTCCTGTAACTGTCAAATGGGGCAAGAATTGGCCTATACAGAGAATGAAGTCCTCCTCGATTCAGATGATGAGAAAAACAGAAATATGAGTACATTACATATTTGACTAGTTAAAATATTGCAAAATCGTCATGTGACAAAATGGAATGAACCAATGTCAGAATTAGGTCCAAAAAATATATGAGGGACTTGGCAGGGGTGAAAGGTACTAGACAGAATGCTAGCACTGTCACTCAATGTTGGAAATGGAAACGGATGAAATGCTACAAGATGCTGTGAAACACACAAGGGCTGAAATGTGAGTGAAACATTCTGCATGCTCCAACAGCAACATTAATTTTATTTACTATGACATTTCACTAGTTGAACTGAAAGCATTCACAGGTCTGCTCTACTTAGGGATTTCTCATGAGCACAGGAATGTAAAGACTTAATGAAAGTGATAGGTCAAAATATGCCACAAAGGGCCCAGCGGGATGGCTCAGTGGTCTAAAGCGCCTGCTTGGGGAAGCTTGGGCGGCTTCAGGGACCGCGGTTCGATCCCCGGCACCACATGCTGTGCCAGCCCTGACCTCGGGGCCGGCTGAGCCGGCCATAAAAATGAGTGAATAAACGGACAAAGGTTCTGAAACAAGAATAAAAATAAATAAATAAATAAAACAAAATATGCCACAAAAATTTATGTCCTTATAGAAGTGAAGGTTTATTATGCTTTCAATTTAGGTATTTATCCTGGAACTCAGCTGTCAGACCCTTAGTTGTACAATAACAAATCGAGTGATGTTATGAACAGACTTGTTGCTACCATCTCCCAACCTAACTGGAATGTGACATTCAACAGCTGGTTTACAGATTTCAAGATGATGCTACATTTGCTAACAGCACAAGTTGATCAGTGCAGAAACTGTACATAGGAACAAAGCACAATTCCAAATGAAATGTTAAAATTTTATTTTTATTTTTATTTTTATTTTTATCTTTTTATTTTATTTATTTATTTATTTTTTTTTTTTTTTTTTGGCTTTTTGAGACAGGGTCTCACTACGCAGTTGAGGCTGGCCTTGAGCTCACTTTTGTAGCCCAGGCTGGTCTCGAACTCACACTGATCCTCCTGCCTCAGCCTCCCGAGTGCTGGGATTACAGGCGTGCGCCACCACGCCCGGCGAAATGTTAAAATTTTAAAACAAAGAATTGTATGCCACAGCCTTTGGATTTCAGAAAGATACAATTGGCTTCATATACATCAAAGAAAAATAAGCTGGTATTGCTGATATTAATTCACCATGATTGAACTATTGAGAGGGAAACCTGAACACAACAGAAGTATGAGATGGAAAATTTCTACAATAAAATAAAAAGTAAAACAGATGTTGCTGATGAGTTATGCAGCAACTATCATGTCACCTGAAATACAAAGCAATGGTTGTATTTTACTCAATAAAATACATAAATGTGACATAAATAGCTTAATAGTTTATAAAGACTATAACTAGTGCAAAATGTCATAGAGAAATTTTCTTAAAGGATTGGGACTAGGGTTCATAAGTGATCACTTATAGCAGAGGAAAAACAAAATGTTTCTGCCCAAGAAACTATTTACACAAAAAAGCTGTAGAGTGCCCTGGTGAGCTGACAGATGAACAGGCAGGCAGAGCATCACTAAAACTTACATGACAGCAAGAAAATAAAACAGATGTCAACTGTGCTCTATAAGAAAGTATGAGAAGACAAAGCATACCTGCTATCAGTGTGATACTTGTACAAGGAACATACGTTGTCATGTATAAAGATCGCCTTGGGTGTGATAACTGAAGAAAGCTTATTTTTGTAGTAGATTTTGTTTATGTTTACACAGTAGTTCACATAGGTTTTTATTTTATTTCATTTCATTTTTAATTTTTTTTGTTTCAGAACTTTTTGTTTGTTTGTTTTTTATGGCCAGCTCAGCCAAATTTAGTATATAACTGGCTAGTACCCAGCAAATAAACAGAAGTTGTTCACTTCCCAGGCTCTTTTGCCTTCAGTGTAGGATCACCTTCCTAGTGGGGACCAACGGAACCTGAGTGAGGACTTTGGGTGTCACTTTTGGCCCAGGGTAGTTAGAAGAGTTAGAGCTGCTTCCATCTTCCCCTCTTTTTTAAATAACGAATTAATTAATTGATTGGATATGGGGCCTGGCAGGATGGCTCAGTGGTCTAAAGTGCCTACTTAGGAAAGCTTGGGTGGCTGCAGGGACTGCGGTTGGATCCCCGGCACCACATGCTGTGCCAGCCCTGCCCTCAGGGCAGGCTGAGCCAGCCATAAAAGAAAAACAACAGCAACAACAACAACAACAACAACAAAAAAACCCAAACAAACAAGGATTCTGAAACAAGAAAAAAAATTATTGGATAGAGGGTCTTGCTACACAGTTCAGACTCGAAGTGATCTTCCTATCTCAGCTTCCCCAGTGGTGGGATTACAGGTGTGTGCCACCATGTCCTGTTTCAGGGCTAGCACAGGATGCCTGGGTTCCAGGGCTGGTTTGCATGCCTTACTAGGAATCGGTATCAGGGATCGAACCTGGGTCCCTGTGCTTGCCATGTCGCACTTAGACTGTGGCACTATCTCTTCAGCTTCCCTCTTTCAGTTTGGTGACCACATGTCACATGTTTTAGAAAGCATAGATACAAGATGCTAGAAAACAGCTCAAGAAATGAGCAAACAAGCAAGTCATTGTTGCCCCAAACCGCTGAAGTTTTAGCATTACTGGTGTGATTACTAATGCTGTACCTTGACCGATTACCGGTTATGAACGGAATGTGGAAAAGGACAATGTTTTTAGGAAAACTATCCTGGATGTAGGATTGCAGGTAGGCTTCTAGAATGTATACATGTAAGATGAATGAGACTGGGGCTGCCAAGATAGCTCTGTGGCACAAGTGCCTGTCTGGCAAGTACAAGGTCATGAGTTTAAAAAAAAAAAAAGGATGAATGATACTACACAGGCAGGCAACCTTCACCAACAGGAAAAGGAGGTCGTGCGTGTGTGTGTGTGTGTGTGTGTGTGTGTGTAGGGATGCCACAAGCATCGGTTTGCTGAAAACCGATGATTTGAAACAATGGGATTAGATATTTCAGATCTACTCCCGTTGGAGTAAAATTGTCTGGACAATCACCCCAAATATATGTATCTTTACTTATTTAATTTATAAATTAAATGCACATATTATAGAAGCAACATTTTTAAAGAGTAAAAGTGAGAGCATATTTTAACAACTCTTTTATCACTGTTGTTTTACAGTGTCACTAGCTAATATCTTAAGACAGGATGCATATTTAGAAATAGGATTATTTTAATGGCACAGTTAGGTGTAATCTCTTTCCAATAGTGCACATGAATGTTAATGCTTTTGCTGCCTTCTCACCAGATCTGATTACATTATCAACGTTGTTATTTCCTAATGTGGCCTGAAAAGGGCTGGCTCCACTGTTTTCTTCCTGTTTGCATGTGTTTGGATTATCAGCATTTTCTGCAACCCAGTTGCTTTGTGGCAGGCTCTTTAAGCCACGTGTCCTTTTGTAAGAGTTAATTTAGTTAAAGTTAAATTATATAATCTGTAAATCCACTTAACAGAGAACAGAAAAAC
This sequence comes from Myocastor coypus, assembly GCA_004027025.1. Lineage (NCBI taxonomy): Eukaryota > Metazoa > Chordata > Mammalia > Rodentia > Myocastoridae > Myocastor > Myocastor coypus. Next base: position 8,729 of record PVJA010026988.1, on the reverse strand, counting down.
TGGGGAGTGAATGAATGAGCCAGGGAGGTCTCCACCACCAAGCCTGTGCACAGCAGAGATGTCTTGGCTACTGCTGCGACACGTGACAGCCTGACACACAGGCGAAAGGTACCAGGGTCAGTCCTGGCGCTAAATATTAGAGAAGCTTGATTTCCTTCCTAATCCTTTTTTAGGTAGAAAGAAACAGTAAGGGAATCTTAATTTTTTTCTTCCAGTGCCCCAATGAAACTACTAGCATTTCCCCTTTGCACCTTGGGCCCTACTTTGGAGACTACTATAGAAGAATGAAAACAAACAGGTAAAGCCACTGAGACTGGATCCCACTGCAGCAGAACAGGAAGAGTTTGAAATTAACACCATACACAGAGTGGAGCTACTGATGGTTTTTGAACAAGGGACTATGCAATAAAAGTGAAAGTGGGGGTAGGATCAGCAAACCTAGATTCTTCTCACTGAACTCATAATTTATTTTTTATTTATTTATTTATTTATTTATTTATTTATTTTTGGCTTTTTGAGACAGGGTCTTGCTATGCGGTTCAGGTTGGCCTTGAGCTCACTTTTGTAGCCAAGATTGGTCTCGAACTCACACGATCCTCCTGCCTCAGCCTCCCGAGTGCTGGGATTACAGGCATGCACCACCACGCCCGGCTTGAACTCATAATTTATAACAAGCTGCTAATAAACAGAATTCATTTCTGCTCAAGCAGATGGGTTACTCTTACCATCAAAGGAAGAAAAATGGAAAGGTGCCTGGATAGGCTCTGGGGAAGAACCACTTCACCCATCTGACTGAAGAGGAGATGTCTCTCTTGATGTGCTCACTGAAGTCTTGGTAAAATACATGGACTCCTCTCTCACCTCTAGCACTGGAGGGAAAAGTTACTGGGAAGTCTTATTGCTTTTTAACCCATGCCCCTTCCTCAAATGATCTCACTTCTTTAAGGAGATTTTTAAAAATACAGACCCATGGACATTTAGGGATAGGCTGGAAAAAAGAGAAAAATAAAAAGCACCTTTCCCTCTCTTATACTTCTTTCTCACCCCCCCCCCATCCCATATCAATTCAATTTGACAACCTTGCTAATTGGATAAACACAACTCCTACACTCCTGGAAGGTCTTTCTTTCTTTCTTCCTTCCTTCCTTTCTTTCTTTCTTTCTTTCTTTCTTTCTTCTTTTTCTTTCCTTCTTTCTGTTTTGTTTTTGGAGGGCTCAAAACAGGCTGATTGTGCTTCTCCTTAACACAAATTCCATCTGCTTTATTTCTCTCTTCATTCAGTGCTCCTCCTGAATATTTATGAAGCCTCCCTCCTGCCTTTCCCCTTTCTAACCACCTCAGCCCTCCTCCTCCTTGGTCTCCTCCCTCAATCTCCCTCACCCCACCCGCCTCCAGCCTCCTCTCCCTTCTCTCCAAACTGGGACAAAAACCTTCCAAATGGCCCCCCCTCCTGGCTTGAGATAAACACAGGCAGTGTCAAGTGTGAGGAGAGGGGGAGCCGGGGAGGGGGCTCAACTGCCAGTCAAGCCCCTGGCCTTCAATGCGGCCCAGGGGCCTATCCTAATCTGCTGCATGCTTGCCATATGGGGGCTGTGTTGCCCCGGGAGACACTAACAGGCAGAACGGAGCTTAATAGAGTCCATATTCATTGTGATGCAGTGAGATAGCTCAAAGCACCATTGCCCCTTCGGTCTGGCTTCATTCTTCTGTTTCCCACTTTCTTTCTGTTTTTCTTCCCTCTTTCTTTTTTTCTTCCTTTCAAAAGGGCTTGGTCCCCACAGAGCTGTAATCTGGAGAGGCCTGGTCCACTGCAAAGGCTACACGGTGGGGTTAGGAGTAAGGAAAGCAATGGTTGTGGTGTGGGGGGTGCGGGTGAACTGGTGCAGGGAGTAGACATTCCCGGAAGCGAGGATGGGGGCAGCAAAGACACAACCAAGGAACACGTGGGGTTGTGTGTGCAAACATGCACAGGCAGGCTTCGATCTGCATCGTGCATAAGATGAGGGCGTTGTGTTCTGTTCTCTAGACAGGCACTCTGCCCTCAGGGCAGTCAGAGACACCCAGGGGGAACCTTCCTATTGCTACTTATTCAGCCTAGGTATTTCTGTCACTCTCTCCCCAAACCCCACCTCAATCTTCTCTCAATCACAGCTAATGTAAAATCTTTAAGGCCTAAGACACCTTTCTCTTTGAGGAGTAGGACCTGTGGCCACTTCCTAACTCTCCACAGCTATACTGGAAAGCCATGGCTGTGGGAATGAGATGAAATCTCTTCAAAAAGAAGCCCAGCAGGGCAGAAGGCCCAGGAGGAAGTGACAGGTATGGTGGACCCAGCAGGGAAGCAAGGACAAGGAATGTGGGAAGAGAGGAGAGTGCATGGCTCCTAACTATGGGGGGAAAATTCATAACCAAGATCTGATAGAATTTCTCAAAGAATATTTTCTTGGGCCTGGCGAGATGGCTCAGTGGTCTAAAGCGCCTGCTTGGGAGAGCTTCGGCAGCTTCAGGGACTGCGGTTCGATCCCCGGCACCACATGCTGCGCCAGCCTTGCCCTCAGGGCAGGCTGAGCCGGCCATAAAAATGAGTGAATAAACAAAGGTTGTGAAACAAGAAAAAAATAAAATAAAATAAAATAATTCTTAAAAAAAAAAAAAAAAAGAATATTTTCTTAAGTTGCAAAACATAAAGCTACTTGTTGTATGACTGAAAAAATACAAATTTAAGGCCATACATAACAGTAAGCACAGAAGAACTATAAATGTTCATATGCTCTTATACTCTCCTACACAGTATTGGAAACTTCAATCCTACAGATTCTTAGACACGGGAAGAGCTCAATAAATGGTTTCTGACACAGGCTTCTGGAGCTTCCCTAGGTTTTGAAACCATCTAACCACCAAAATCAGGGTTGGGATGGGCTGCATATGGCTTTAGTAGAAACAACGGGCTTCTCCTATAGCTGCTGCAACATTGCTGCCATGGTGATGTCTGCCCTCCTCCAGGAGCAAAGCCAGGCCATCCCAAGTCAGACACAACGCTAAAGCCAGAGCATTGTTGATGCTGGTGCTTGCTGACGTTGTTTTCTTTTATTCTTTGTTGATCTGTTTGTTCGTTTCTGTTCTGTTTTTGTTTTGTTTGTCTTCTAAACTTGCTACACACTATTTTCCTTGCTCTTACTTACTATGGCAGTGAATCACTGATCTGTGCTTTCCTAGTACAACCCTGGAGGGCCCAATAGCCCAACAGTTCTGCGGGAATGGTATACTGGGTAGCTTAAGGCTCATGAGCAATTTCAATTCATTTAGGCTTTAAAACCTAAAACCGCCTTTGTTTAACTGAACTGCTATCAACTCCCAGATCTTCACTCCTCAGAAGCCTCCCAAAATCTTAGAGAAGCCAAAGGAGGTAAAGACACAACTCAGCAGGGTTTGACAGCAGTGGTGACAGCACTCACTTCCCTGTAGGTAAAGCCCTCCCTCCCAACTTCTTTTGCTCAGTAGACCTTACTGAAGGTTCCTCTGACCCTACACACTGCCTGCACCACAGAGGACAGCTCCACAATGGGGAGGGCCAGCGGCTCCATGTAGATCCAAGCTTGGAGGTGCCCAGTTCTTTCCAGCCTTCCTTGCTTGTCATGGTCGCAGTGGTCAGCAATCTTCCACTCCAGAAGCCCCTGACCTCTCAGTATGGTCTGAACCTGGTAACAATCACAGGCCAGCCATATCAGCCATGCTCATGGAAGGAATGGGCAGAAATGTTCCTAATAAGTCTACTAACAGAAAGGATGGACTTGACATGGTGAGAGTGTGGCTGGCCAACTCATAAACAGGGGCAGGTACTGTAGTCTTTGCCTTTATGCCGTGGTTCAGAGGACACCGGTGATACACCTGTGTATATGAACAGAGACTCAAACTCACCTCCTTTCCCTGACTCGCTCCAAGTCATGAAAGGCTTCACTGCCCACTCAGGTGCCTCACCCCGGACCTGTGTTTTTTTCTTACCTCTCTCTAGTTCTAAGCTGGCAGGACGCTAACTGGGATATGACAAGTGTTATTCAGTTGAAATATAAATGTAGTTAGAGCTGCAATGTAAAAGTTTTCTGCTAGCCACCATAAAAATACAGATGAAAATAATTCTTAAAATATCCTTTAATACATTATATCCAAAGTATTATCATTTCAATAAGGATATAATTTATTAATGAAATATTTTACATTTTGTTTCATGCAATCTTTAAAATCTAGTGTGCATTTTCTATTTACTGCTTTGAATTTGACGGAGATGAGTCACATCTCAGGTGCTCAACAACTACCTGGGCTAGCAGCTACTGCACTTGACAGGGCATGCCTACAGACCCCAATCTGGCTCTTGACTCTCTCTACTCCCTATTTAATCAGTTCTTGCACTGCCATGTGCCTTCTTTCTAGAATGTGAAGTTCAACCAAGCAGTAAAAGTTGATAAATGAGCAATTACATTCATTGAGCAAGTGCCTCCTATGGGTCATAATTATAATTCATTTAGCCTGATACTCTCACAGTGGTCGTACAATCACCCTGCATTATAGAGGAGGAAACTGAAGCTCAGGTCGAGTACAGATCTTGTCCAGGGATATCAGGACGGTAAACCTTAGAAGATCTGAACCAAGCCCACCTGCCCTTGGTTCTTTTCACTGCACCATAATGCTTTACATAAACTAAGGTATAATAATTGCCTATGTAATACAATCATTGAAAATAATAAAGATCCAGTTGTGACATGAAAGTAGCATTTAAAATATGGGGAAAATAACATAGATTTCATTTTGTGTGTATGGGTTAGGTCTCAAAAGTGTTATTTCCTTTTTTTGGCGGTACCAGGCATCGAACTCAGGACCTTGTGCTTTCCATTAAAGGTGTTATTTCTAAAAGTGGGTTGTAGCTGCATATGTTGGCATACACATGTAATCCCAGCACTCTGAGAGTCTGAAGCAGGAAGATCACCAAGTTTGAAACCAGCCAAAGAAACTGAACAAATTAGTAACACCATGTATTGAACTAAATAGAAGGGGAGTGAGGGCTGTAGCGAAGACTCTGGGTTTGCTTCCCAGTAGTCAAAAATAGATAAATAAGTAAAAATTTAAGAGCTGTTGATCATGAATGATATTTTAAAAATGTTTCTCTTGGAATTCAGGTTTTTTTTTTTAATGGAAATAAGTAAGCATACTAGCTTTTACTAGCTCCCTGGGTGATAATGATTAATGTCCACAGACCTATGTAGAATCTTCCAGGCTCTTTGTATATGACATTTCCTTTGTTCTCCTCCCAGGTGTCTTAAAACCTAGCAAGCTGCACCTTCTTCATTCCTTCTAGCTGGATCACCTTCCCCTTCTCCCTCCACTTAGAAGAAGCTTCCAACGATCTTTCAAAGTGTACCGCAGGGCCAGCGAGATGTCTCAGCCATCTAAAGCGCCTGCCTAGGAAAGTTTAAGCAAGTGCTGGGACCACTGCTCGATCCCTGGCACCACACGCTGTGCCACCCACCCCAGGGTAGGCTTAGTGGGCCATAACACAAATCAATAAATGAGGTTTAAGAAAAAAAAGTGTACCTAAAACCTGACAACTATTTATTTATTTATTTGCATAACTAATCTGGCACAGGACATTGCACTTGCCAGGTGGGTGCTATGCTACTGAGCTATATCCCCAGTCTTTCCTTATGAAGCCTCCTTAAACTCTTCTCCATCCCATGGCCCATAGATAACACTCTGTTCACCTCATACAACATTTCCACAATCACTTACTGGTTTTGATCATATGTCTATTGTTCACATGCCACAGTCCTGAGCATTCCCTTCTGCCTGACCCAGATTATAAACTCCTTGAGGGCAGGATGTGTCAAACTTATTTTGATAATCCTACCACCTTGAATAAATATTTATTCAGTGTTCAAGGAAAGAAAGAGTATGGTCCAGTCAGAAATCTGAATTTGAGAAGGGACATGTCAGAGAGGCACAGAAAGCAGAAGACACTGTGTTCAGTGGTGGAACCAAGAGGCTTTTCTGGGAGGAAGTAACTGTAATAAGGCTTTTATTTTTGTGAAAAATGGAAGAGTTTCTTGATCCATGTGGAGGAAGGTGAGTGCTAATGAGGTTCTAGGCTCTTTAAGGACAAAGGCACCCCCCCAGGTGCTCCAGAGCTTGCTTTCTTCAAGGAGCTTCTATTTCCCTTCTTCCCTCTACTCCCAAGATGCATATTTACTAAGCTCGTGGTGTTAGGCTTGCTGCAGCCACAGGGCTGCCAGGAAACTGCGTCTAGGACAATGCAGTACCTTGCAACCATTGCCTAGCCCTGAGCCTTAGACTGGGTGGAGGACGCTGTAAAAAGGGATGAGGGGGAGGAACAAGAAGGCTGCTGAGTCAGGAGGGGGAGAACAGGTTCAGGCCTGAGAAGTTCAAGAAAGGAGCATGGGGTGGGGAGCGGGATGAGGGCAGAGATGTGGGAAAGTCGGCTAGCTATACCAAGGCCCTACACTGTGCAGAGCTGGTGCCAGCGCCAGCACTTCCTGTCCATGGCCACTTTTCATCTTCACCACCCAAGGAGTGTTACTGATTTTGAAAGATTATGGGGCTGAGGGTTAGCTGAGCAGTCTAAGTGCCTGCCTGGCAAGCCCAAGGACTGGGGTTCAGTACCCTGTACCACATGCCATGCTGGCCCCAAGTGCCAAGCCAGTCACCCAAAGCATACATGCCTGCAATCCCAGAGCTGAGAAGGCTGATGCAGGAGGAGGATCACTGTGAATGAGTACAAGCTGTGTAGCAAGGCCCTGTACCAAATACATGAATAAGATTATCAAAACATCGGGTGCTTTGCTATGTAAGGGCATCGAGGCTCATGTTAAATTGTGTTGCAAGCAAAACTTCTCTACTAAGTAATATGGGTAGAACTCAGCAGGACCAGGCACTGAAGACTACTGACCCTGAGCTCAGGGCTGAGCTACATCAACCCTCCATAGACGGCGACTCTGGGTGAGTTACTTAATTTCCTTGAGCCTCGGTTTATTCCATGAGAATGAAAGTAAGTACTTTGATGAGCTATTCACAAGGGTTAATGAGATAATGTGTAAAAGCATCCTGGAGCTCAAGAAGCACACAGTAATTTGGGAGAGCACAGGTCGCAAACTTCACTGCTGAAAGCTGCTCCTGGTCTAATTTCACACAGTGGCAATGCCACCTGATGGGCTTTTAGATTCGTGACCTTCTATACCAAAACACCTGTGGCATTTTAGCAACTCTAGACACACATGATACCATCTCTGCTCTTCCTTTAGGCTGTCCAAACTGTGTAATATACTCACTTTGTTACTACACACATAAGCATCTGGTGGTCAGCAAAAAAGCAGTTTATTCCGAATGACATACAGAGCCCCATGTTCTGTGGGAGGGGCAATCCACGGGGTGCACTGCAGTGTTCCCAAATTTGTGGCCAGAATTAGCTTCTAAGGCCTTAATCTCCATCCAGCACCAGTCAACACTTAATATCACTTATGCTAATAACCTCCCCCCCCACACTTTCCGCTGTGCCCCCTCCACACTCTCTTGATGATGATAATGACAATAATGATCATAATTTCTCCATAGTGTCTCTACTTGTTCAGAGAAAAAGGGGAGAAATATTCCCAGCAGACAGTAGATGTTCTGGAAAAGTGTTTACAGAAAGAAAAATTCCCACTCCCAGGCTTACGAAAATGCTCTCCTCTAACCTCGCTCCATGAGTGCACACAGCCATGCTGGAACCACTTGCTCTTCTCCCACCTGCCTGCTTTGAACAGTTAGCTAAAACACTAATGTAGTACCTGGAGCGAAAGAGTAGCTACTTTCAAACTTTCTGGTGCTCAATGTTGACCAACCAGCACAAAAGAAATTACTTTAGAACCTGGATAGATAGAACAGGTAACTGGACCACTGCCAGGACAACACTAAGACAGTCCTTAAAAGCTGGATGTCCTGGAGGACCAACAATCCCACTTAGTCAGTGTATGAGAACAAACCCTGTTATTGTACACAGGCCTAGAAGAGTGCCAGGGCACTAATTCCACTTAAAAGTGGTACCCAACAGGGCCTTGAGAAGACTAGAGAGGGATTAGCCCAGGAAATCTGTCAAGGAACATGCTCACCATCACCTGCAACATACATGGAAGCTCTGAAAAGTATTTCCCCCAGACCAACCAAAAGAGTAACAGATGAGCCTCAAACAAACAAACAAACAAAGAAAAACAAGGGAATCTTGCTTGGTAATCAGGATGAGAAGAGCAGGTATAACACTGCTGGAAACTCAGAGTCACCCTTAGTGAGGGACACAGGTTTCTGGGATGGGCATCAGGCAGGATTCAGTGCAGGTCAGCAAACTAGAAGTGAGGTGCTGGGTGCTGCCCAGAAGGCTGAGAGGAGGCAGAAGAAAGTAAGGCAGGGACCCGGGCATGGTGGCGCACACCTGTAATCCCAGCACTTGATGCTAGTTCAAGACCAGCGTGGGCTACAAAAGTGAGCTCAGGGCCAGCCTGAACTGCATAACGAGACCCTGTCTCAAAAAGACAAAAAAAAAAAAAAAAAAAAAAAAAAAAAAAAAAAAAAAAAAAAAAAAAAAAAAAAAAAAAAAAAAAAAAAAAAAAAAAAAAAAAAAAAAAAAAAAAAAAAAAAAAAAAAAAAAAAAAAAAAAAAAAAAAAAAAAAAAAAAAAAAAAAAAAAAAAAA
>PVJA010026987.1:0-29033 GCA_004027025.1 Myocastor coypus | reverse complement strand
TTTTTTTTTTTTTTTTGTATTTCCATCTAACTCTAATAAAGTCACCCCTGTTAACTTTTGGTGATGCGTGCTTTATACTTTGTTGCACCCTGGCAGAATAGAAATTTCTCCTATCAAAACCACTTAGTCATTATTAACTATTGCTCACCTTTCATTGCATTGCTTCACACATATCACCTGCAAGAATTTCTGCCTGTATTCAGCTCAAACATATAATAAACTCAACCCATTTAATAATTTTTATGCTAAAAGATACTATAATTGATTACATTCCTCTAATGGGGACCATCAAACACTGCTTATATAAACTTGGCCCTCATATAAACTATTCTCCTCTAACCAAGAATTCCTCTACTTTTTCATTTCTGTTTTACATAACTAGTTTATTCTTGGCTTCTAAACACCTATAAATGCATATCATAAAAAGAGAAAGGGAGTAGTATATTTTACAAAGAATATAATACCTTGGTCTGAAATATATGAAAGAGCTTACAAGTTAAAAACTCAGATCACTGTAAATGCAAATTGTGCATTTGCATAGGTGAATTTTATGTTTTATGCTAAATTTAAAACAAATTTCTGGGACTGGAGAGATAGCTCTGAGGCACAAATGCCTGCCTGGAAAGTGTAAGGTCCTGAGTTTGAACCCCAATCCCACCAAAAAAATAAAATAAAATAAAAATAAAACAAATTTGTGACTCAAAATGATCAGAAGTTAAAATGCCCAGTTATTAACCTATTAATGAAAAATAAATGGCTAATGAAAAGAAAGTATTCATGTTGTGCTTTTTTCCTTCAGAACGGCATATTTTTTTATTATCTGTCATTTGGCCAACTAATAGTATAATATATAATGTATGGTATGAATATTAAATTTTATTTCTATTTAAATTGACTAAATATTTTATAAAATATCTTACAATAGCAACCAATTATTTTAAAATTCCTGCCAGGCGTGGTGGCACATGCCTGTAATCCCAGCACTTGGGAGGCTGAGGCAGGAGGATTGGTGTGAGTTCGAGACCAGCCTGGGCTACAAAAGTGAGCTCAAGGCCAGCTGCAACTGCATAGTGAGACCCTATCTCAAAAAGACAAAAAAAAAAAAAAAAAAAAAATCCCTCCTACTATAGTTATTTCTTGAGTATTCATGAAACACATCTCCACCTCCACAAATTTTCCTCTCTTGACTTTGTGTATGTTTATTAATCATGTTTATATTACCAGCTCTACCATACATAATATCTCCAAATAAGGTAAATGTTTTTGGTACAGAGTCTTACTATAAAGCTCAGACTCATAGTGATCCTATTTTCAGCCTCCCCAGAAATGGGACTGCAGGCATGCACCACCATGCTGGGTCTCGGTGCCTGGCTCAGCACCCCATGGACAGAGCCAGTGAGATAGGTAGTGCCAGGGATCAAACCCCAGTCCTTAAGCTAGCCTAACCAGGAATGTAGTCCACTGAGCTATCTTGCCATCCCCAGTCAATATATTTAAACTTCTGATATCACATGTTTTCCACAATCTACACTCACTTTTTTTTTTAATCAAATGTGTACTTCATCTTTAAACTGAAAATGCTGGGATTACTCCTCAAGCTGGGATGTTCAGTAGGTATAGTGCTGCCTAAATGGAGCCTCTGTGTTTGATCTCCATAACTAAAATAAGTATTGCTATCATAGTGTTTCACAGTAAAAGTATTATTGTAAAATAGCACTTACTATGTAAGTAAACCATATATCTCATACCTACTCGGGAAAAATAACTACAAAATTTATCTTTTTACAATTGTCCTAAAAGACTATTTTGCCAAATACCTTAAATTTGAATTCATTAGCCAACAACCACCAGACAACAGCAAATTGTAGTGAGCCCAAGGTTTCCTTTGGAGAACATTATGTGCTCAACATTTGGTGTCACACCACTCACCTCATAGTAAGAAGATACTTATAATAAAAGATTACTTTGATTTTTTTGTCATGTTAATGTGGGATTTAAAACATTAAGAAGTTGTATTCTTCAGTATATAAAATTCATGGTATGTTATAGTGAAATGGATTTTATTCTTAGGAATGCAAATTTGATATTAGAAAATTTATTACATAATTCAGCACAATAATAGAAAAATGGAGGCAGCCTCACTGTATCACACCCATAATTGCAGAAAATTAATTGACAAAATCAGATAAATTCAAAGTAAATCCACAGATGATGACCCAGTATCATGACCGTGACTTAGCCAAATGTCTAACACTATGATTGTAGGAGCTCTTGGCAAGGACGTAAAATAAATCAGTTTGGCATATTATATCCTGATGATGGGAGTATAATTTTGACTAATTTCATTATAAATGATTTTTATTATGCTCTACAAATAGAAAAAAGAATATTTAGCATGTTCAATTAGAAAGAAGATACATGGTACATAGGCATAAAGAGATAGATAGATAGATAGATAGATAGATAGATAGATAGATAGATAGATGATTTTCCTTGTTTTAGATTATCTTTGGAGGAATATTTTTGTTTATTTTGGAAAGTATGAATTGCTTAGTAAATAATATAGGAATAGTTAACTGTTCTTTTGGAAGAATTACAATTTAACAAAGTAAAATCCAGATTAATTTAAGAATTAATTTGTTTTTAAACTCTAAGAGTTATATAGGAATTATTTTATTTTAATCTTGTAAATAAGAAGGGATTTTTTCCTCATGTCATACAAATGTAGAAGTCATCAAACAATGACAAATTTGAGCACATAAAAATAAAAACTTACAGGAAAAATGATCATTAATGATAAAAGACCACTATCTTCCATATATTTGAATTGTTAGCCAAGTAAGAAAATTATTGGTATAAATACAAATGACTACATAAAATATGTAAACAGTTTTTACATCATCTCTTATCAGGGAGAATAAAATTGAAATAGTCATGAGTGTACTGGTGTCACCTTGGCTAAGCATCAAGACCCAGCTATTTGGCCCGAAAGCTAAAGCAGAAGCAAACTGCCCTTCCCTAGTAACGGTATTCACCAGAAGGCTGCTTTCACACTCCATCTCCAACACCGACTCTTCCTAGCGTGCAATGAACTACCATCTGAGATACATATAGTATATTATTTACACGCCGGAGAACCCTGACTAATGCACTGAGCTACTAAATTTTAAATATCACCTTTGAAAAATATAAAGTACACCCTCTTGCTGGCAGAGTTGTGAGAGTTTTTACCTACTGTTGAGAAAGGGTTGATTCCACTGGAGAAAGTAATTTGTCAGTATGTAATAAAACTTCAAAGGGCGATAGTATTTAAGTTATCAGCATCACTTTAGGAGATGCATAAACGACTAAGCATGTACCAAAAGGACTTTCCTTGTGGAATTATTTATACTAGTGGAAAATTAGAGAGACTTGGTTAATCACTGATTTATCAAATACCACACACCAACTCTGTGTTATGACTGACCTTGAGCTCTCACTTAAGTATATACAGTCAGTGATTAAGCTTAATTGTCAACAGGATGTATCTTGGGAGCTGCCCACAAAATTAGTAAAGCACACTGCCTCCTCCGCTCTGGCCCCATGGCCTACCTCCTTCCCCTAGGTACCACCTCCTAGTAGCTTCGAACCCACCAGGACAGTTTGCGCATTCGCCTGCCCATCACTTCTCCCCAGGTCTCAATTTTATTCAAGTTCTTAGGCAGGATTAACTGGCACAAATGTACCCCTTGTCAACTTGCCATCTGTCACATCTCATCAAGCCATATTAATCTTCCAAATAAATATAATAATCAAGGCATAAATCTGCCTAATACGATGGAACTATTCTGTTATGAAAAATATTACTAATCTCTGTCCTAAATTCTCAATTATTCAAGTGTTGCTCAAAACTACAAATCTTACATTTTTTTTCTAGAACTCGGGGCTGCTCAGCTATGAATCCTTATAAACATAAGAAATGAATATATATATAATCTCAAAATTCATTACCAGAAGGTAAAAATTCTCATGTCTACCAAGAAGAATTAAAGGGATAGAAAAAAAAAATCAAAACAAAACAAGAAAATTCATCAGGGTAAATATTAACTTTTGTAGTGCCATTCATAGCATCTGGACACATGGTGAAGAGATACGAGTTCCAGAGAGCTGCGCAGCTTTGTCCCTATGGCGTTGTTATGTGCAGGCCACATGATCTCTCTTGTGCTGGCTCCACTTATTACCTACGACCTTTTTTGGAAAATGTTCCATGTTGCTGGTATCTCCATTCCCTAGGCCCTCCACTGAAGCTTTCCCAGCTTCACACATCATATTGTATAATGGCTCCTGAAAGGGAACTCTGACCAGCAGTATATTTCCCTGTCTCCCAGGCCTTCCTCAGAAATCTAAGTGGAAGCCTTCATGATCTCAAAACTCATTCATTCTGCATGCTTCTACAAGCAGAATCATGTGGAAAACAAGAAGTTCTGCTGCCAGTTCTAGCAGTAGCTGAGCCTCTTTAGACCATTACTGTACTGGCCTCTAAGTACCCGGATGCATGAACACAAAAACACAAATCTTGGGAAATCAATTCCCTAGATGGCCTTTCTCTGGCAGGGAGATGAGACTCTCTCCTCCTATGAAAAAGGTTACATTTTTTTTCCATTGAGCTTGCAGTGGGAGAGAGCTTGCTGATTTCTTGGATACCCTCAAAGTATCACTTCTAATGTTACAGTAAAAATACACATTTGTCATTGTAACAGTGTTGAACTCTTTAGAAAGTATTATTTAGCTTCAACTTTATATGTGCGTCTGTTCTGGACAAACTCAAAGTTTTTCAAATGTCTCTCCTCTGCTTTGTGCTCCCAGTTCTCACTGAATCTGACTAAAGGGTGCAGTGACATCTCATCTTACTTTTCAAGCAAATGATTCCATATCACTGCCTCAATTAGGTGTGTAGATTTCTATTCAGTATTCACCCATGCCAAAGAAACAAAGCAAAACCAGAAAAAAAAAAAAAGTGAGATGAAAATTTCCATTTCCTATCTTGAAGAAACAAAAATCCTGAGAAGATAAGGCAAAAACTTTAGAAAAAAATGGCTTATGATGAAATGAAACTTAGATGAGACCCTTGAAGATGTACAGGAAAGAAAGTTCAAGCTAACTAAATTTTAAATTAAAAGTTACATGATATTATTAGGTATATATTTGAAAAGATTTTATTTTCTTACTTATCATTTCTTTTATGAAAAATAAACCATTCTCATAAATAAACAAGAGAATAATAGTTATGACACTGTGTACCACAGTCTTAAAAAGTAGTTGTTCAGTGCAAGACATATACCAAAAAGTTCTTTCAAAAGAGAAACATAGTAGCATGAAGTTTCTGTTAAGTGAACTAAGATGAACAGTACAAAAAAGGCAACTTGGAATATATATTGAAATATTTTTAAAATAATAGAATATGTAATTTGAGGAAGTATTTGAACTGCTTCCTACTTTTTCTTTATCTCACTTCCATTTTCACTCTTAATATATGTTTGCGTAAATATATATATATATATATATATATATGTGATATAGATAGATAGATAGATAGATAGAGTGCACATATGTATAATGTTTCTCATATAACACAAACCATGCAATATTTGAGCATGTGTGCTTGACTCAGCAGGCAGCACATCAGCCTCATAACCTGAAGCTCTTGAGCTCAACCTTGAAAAAATTTTAAAGACCAATAAATAAAATTACATACAAATGTTACACTCCACATAAAAATTTACTACAATATTAAAAGAAAATCAAAACAACAATAATCACATGATTAATGACAGAAAGATCAAATTTGTAATGCTCACAACTGACCTATGTCTACCTCCATTCAAAAGTATTTGTTTCAGACTGGGCGTGGTGGTGTGCGCCTGTAATCCCAGGTCTTGGGAAGCTGTAAACAGGCAGATCACTAGAAGTAAGATCTAGTTGCGAGACCCTGACCACCCTGTAGACCCTTACCTTGTTTATTTCTAGGCTATCCAATTAGAATTTTAGACTAGTCTAGATGCATTAGGCAATGGACTTGGATATGTTTGAATAACTAACATTCTATAGTTACATCAGTGGTGAGCTGGGCAGCACTAATTTAATGTCTTAGTATGTGGAAGTTTATATTCATTGACACATACAAAAATATCTTTGACATAATTTCACCGTAACAATAGTGACTAGAGCCATTGGAAATCAAACTGTTTACATTATAGATTGATCTAAATGTCATTGACAGCATCATTTCTCACACAATATGCTTTTCACAGCATCTTTCACATCTCTGTTTCTCAGACTGTATATGAGAGGATTCAGCATTGGTATTATAAGTGTGTAGAAAACAGATACAATTTTGCTTTGCTTTGGTGAGGAAATGGCCCCAGGCTGAGCATATGTGAAGAACACAGTCCCATAGAACAAACTCACTGCTGCCATATGGGAACTACAGGTGGAGAAGGTCTTACTCCTGCCTTGGGTTGAGGGAATCTTGAGGACAGTGGAGAGGATGTAGGCGTAGGACACCAGAATGATCACTGTGGTGCTGATGACAATGAGAGCAGAGAGAATAAACAGCACAAGTTCATTGACAAAGGTATCAACACAAGAGATCTTAATAAGGGCTGGGACATCACAGAAGAAGTGGTCCAGTCTGTTTTCTTGACAAAAATGCAAACTGAAAGTGAAACATGTCTGAACTATGGCATTTATGCATCCACAGGTATAAGATCCAGCTACTAACTGAATGCAGACTTTGTGTGACATGTGGACAGGATAAAGGAGAGGGTAGCAAATGGCTGAGAATCTATCGAAGGCCATTGCAGCCAGAAGAAAACATTCAGCTGTGACAAACAAGGCAAAGAAGAAAAATTGCGCAGCACAGCCGTTATAGGAAATCTTCTTTTCATTAGACAAGAAGTTGGCCAAAGTTTTGGGTGCGATGACTGTGGAGTAGCAGAGATCTAAACAGGACAAGTTTCTAAGGAAGAAATACATGGGTGTTTGAAGTCTAGCGTCCATCTGAATGACGATTATCATGCTGACGTTTCCTGCTATGATGGCCATGTAGATCAACAAGAACAAGAAAAACAGGAAGATCTGGAACTTTTGAGGGGTTCTAAATTCCAAAAGAATAAACTCAGCCACCTCTGAGCAATTCTTATTCAGTTCACTCTTCATAGCTGAGATAGGCAGACCAGTAGCAATAGTAAAGATGAAACAAATGATTAATCACACTACTGCCCTTACTTTAGTGAAAACAATTGGTAAACTAGCATGAAGAGAATGCATACATTGATTGATATCAATATTTTATAAGACATTACTGAAAATAAAGATGAGATTACTATTCTTAAAAAATCTTTTTGCTGTGTGGCTCACTCGGACTGGTAAACCTTTTCAGATATACTTATCTTCAAATAATCCTGCTTGACATACTTAAGTATACTCTGAGGTTTCCTCTGAAGATTATAGAAGAAAGTATTTGGAAATAAGAGTCGAGTTTTATATTTGTTTTGTTTTTATTCTTCGTTTTATCATCATTTTATTTCCATTAAATTTGCCTCCTTTAGTGGCAGATGTTTCTCACAGATATTATAATCAACTGCAAAAGATATAACTATTGAATATGTAATAGACTTCAGAACTGAAGAATTAAATTCAATTGATATATCATTTCACTTTAATAGCTAAGCTTTTATTTTCTGTAGAAAATAATTATAGCATGATGGGTTTCTTACACTAGAAGAAATCCTGTAGATCATGCGAAGATTTCATCTTTTGAATATTAATCACATTATGTTATTTCTTCAATTATTTTTCTCCAAAAGGACATAAATTTTACTCGAGAAACTAATCTGCTAAAAACAGTAGTACTGTTTGCCTGTATTTTCTAAAGACTCATTATCCTTCCCTTCCTTCCTTTTTTCCCTCCTTCCTTCCTTATTTGGTGCTTTCATCTCTTTCAGCCTTTCTAAGCACAAGAATCCAAGTGAAGACAATTATACTCTTGAGCAGAAATGCTATTTCTTTCTTTTTCAAAAAGGAAACCTAATATGAATGTAAATATATAAGCATATGGACAGAGAAGACACACAGACACACAGGACAATTTTGAGAGAGCTGAATACACAAATAATAAAAGGAGTTGATATGCATTTAAGTAAGCTCCTAAATTGTTTGACTCATATTACTAGCATTGCAGAATATTCTAAAATACAAGTGAAGCAGTAGAGATGAGAATACACTTTTATTCTAATTTTATGAGGAAATTAAGACACTGCAAATCATTTCAGGGACTGATCAGAGTAACAGAGTTGAGCTGCACATCGTTTTCCTCTTCAATAATCTACAAAAGTGGAGAAGAAAGTCGGCCAGTGATGAATTCAATGATTTATTTACTGTGAAAATGTCTTTTCTAATTTTAAATATAATTGTAAATATCATATGAATATCTTTCAGTGTTACATAAATTTATAATTTATATATATTCTTAAATCATATAATTATAATGAGGTGATTATGTTATAAATGTATACTTATGTAAATGCTTCTGATAAATTTTTTCTTCTCATCACTATCCAGGCAGCTTGAACCTTTACACTTTGACCTGGGTAAATCCTTTCGCATGTGCTGATCTTCAGAAATACATTTTATTAGTACAGTAGAATGAAACTGATCTAGGCACAACAGTCAAACTTCCCGAAAACAATTAAGCAATAGGAGAAATATTTACCAATTGATTTCAGAAGACAGAAGAATGGCAAAAATAACTTCTAGCAGAACCTATTGAACTATAAAATATAAAATTTTTCTTTTTTTGTCTTTTTGAGACAGGGTCTCACTATGCAGTTGAGGCTGGTCCTGCGCTCGCTTTTGTAGCCCAGGGTGGTCTCGAACTCGCACCAATCCTCCTGCCTCAGCCTTCCAAGTGCTGGGATTACAGGCGTGAGCCACCACGCCCGGCTTAAAATTTTTCTTAAATGTATATTTTACTCTAACAAAAGTCCCTGGCTTTAATATAAATTTCAAAAAGCCTTAAGAAATGTAGCTAAAATTATCTAAAGGGGCATGAGGAAGAAACAAACTAAATACGATATATTCTCAAGAATGATTATTGATGCACATCTTAGTAAACACGATAAGATAGGTGAATTTAAGTACATTCAAGAGGGGACAAAACCATGAAAAAAGGCATACCTTTGTTTAACAAGAAGTTTTTCTGTAACAGTTTTCCAGATTACCATTCTCCAATGATCAGTTTGTGACTCAGTTGTCTTTTGTTTGTTTGTTTGTTTGTGCTTTTTGGTGTTTTGTTTTATTTTTTGTGGGACTGGGGTTCAAACTCAACCTTGCACTTGCCAGGCAGGCACCCTGTGCCACAGTGCTATCTCCCCAGCTCCCGTGACCCAGATTTCTAACGCATACAAACACTAGCAAAATGATAGCTTTTATCTTTTTTTTATGTGTCAGCTTGCTGCACTTTTTCACTGATTAAACTGAGAAGCAGACCTGAGATAGGTCCTGAGAGAAATTCTCTCCTGAGGTGGGAAAGCAAAGCGATGGGCAATCCTTCCGCAGACATTCACCAGGGATTGAAGTTCTTTCTCACCAGTAACACACTGTGTGTTAAAGTGTAGAAAGTAGTGATAAAAAAAAATTTTAATTAGTAAACCTGTCAGACTTTTGGAAAATTTAAAAGGCTCTCTGGAGAAGAATTGACTTTTTACACACAAAAAAACTATTGGGTACAAAGTTCTTGGTTCTCTCATACTCATAACTTACAAGGAGAAACATTTCATTTAAATAGATTGCAGCCCTTTTAAGGATTCATTTGCTACTTCTACTGTAAAAACATTATCTTTCTTTTTTTTTTTTTTTTTTTGCCTTTCCTATCTACCTGTTTTGGGACCTAGACAGAGGAGGCAGGTAGGCCTGCACTCTTAGGGTAGCATCCCACATAAATGAGGAGACCCAAAACGCAGAGTACCTCTAGTGAAACTTTACACCATGTGCTCAGACATCTCCATCTTAACCTTAGGGCAGTACTGGTATCAGAAGTGCAGAACAGGGGGCCCGGCAGGATGGTTCAGTGGTCTAAAGTGCCTGCTTAGGAAAGCTTAGGTGGCTGCAGGGACCACGGTTCGATCCCCGGCACCACATGCTGAGCCAGCCCTGCCCTCAGGGCAGGCTGAGCCGGCCATAAAAACAAACAAACAAACAAAAGTTCTGAAACAAGAAAAAAAATAAAAATAAAATAAATAAATTTTTTTAAAAAAAGAAGTGCAGAAGAAAACTCCCTGGGGGTCTTTGTCTCCACATCAAGGACACATTAATTCCTGTGGATGAAGAGGAAGGGCCATCTCTTGGCCTTATCTAGTATTTTAATCCCCAGGCAGTAATGGTAGAACTTTCCCCAAGTAAAGTTCTCTAAACTAACTAGTTGAACTTCTTTGTAGGCCCAACTTGTATTCATTCTTAGCTGCTTGATGGCTTACCTGGTATTTCAAATTCTTTAAAGACTATTTAACAGAATGAAGCCATATGTGAAAATATCTATTTATTTTGATAGCGAAAGTACTAGAACAGGAATGGGTCTGTATTTAGGCCTCCACGGTAATGTTAATTAGCTTTCAAATGCTAAATGCCGTTTTGCTCCCAGCATCAGGCATAAGTCTTTAACCTCTTTGTGTTTAAATAGAAAGCATAAAAGTCAGGTGGCAATGACTTCAGGCAGATGTTTGGATTACCTGGAGCTGTGGATTGTAAACAGATTTAGGGCCTATTTCCTCTAGAAAGCAGGTCAGTCAGCTGCATAGCACACCACTGTGGAACGGGATAGCTTAAGCCCCATGAGCATTTTGATTTTGTTTGTTTTGGTTTTTAAACATAATATTGCATAATGTTGTATAATGTTGTCTTCAAATTAGTTTAGGTTATCAGATATAAGTGTGCAAATTGGTATGCAAATATTATAAGAAATTTTTTAAAAGAAATAAAAAAAATTTAAGCACTAACTGCTCCTTTCAATAGACCAGCAGAAATCAGCAGTATAATTATCCAAACTATCCTGTATATATGCATACATATCTTTTACTCTGCCTTCTTTCTTTCTTTTGTCTTTTCCTAAATCCCAGTTGTTCCTCCCCTTTGAACACTTTCTTTCCCTTTCACAATATCTATTGCACCTTTCAGATTTTATTTATTCTTTCAGGTTTTTTTACTGGTAAAACAGTAGGATGTTTGCACATGTGGGTCTGATTTATTTCACATGAGTATGGTTTCTAGTTGTATCTGTTTACCTAAAAAAGCCTGGAGCATATTGCTCTCTCTCTCTCTCTCTCTCTCTCTCTCTCTCTCTCTCTCTCTCTCTCTCTCTCTCTCTCCATATATATATCCTGTAAATATCTATTTATTTTGATAGCGAAAGTACTAGAACAGGAATGGGTCTGTATTTAGGCCTCCATGGTAATGCTAATTAGCTTTCAAATGCTAAATGCCGTTTTGCTCCCAGCATCAGGCATAAGTCTTTAACCTCTTTGTGTTTAAATAGAAAGAATTGTGTAAAAATACCACATCTTTTTCAGTCCAGCAGCTATGTGCACCTACAGAAATTGTTCTCACTGCAAAGGTGCGCCTACTGGAAGTGAGCAGCACCAGCATCAGAAGGCTAGTTTTGGTCTGACTGTTCTTGTCTGGCACTCAGTTCCGGCCAAATCCTTGGGCATCTTAAAACAATCCTTCTGCTTGCATCTCCATTTCTTCCTTGATCCGCAACATGCTGCTCATGTCCCACTAGGAGCAACCCTGTCTGGTCATGCCTGCAGGGAATTGTGCAGGCATCCTTGGGGATTGTCTTATGCCCTTCAATTTGCCTGGGGACCACAACTACATTCCTCAGGTTGTAGGCCTGCAGCCCTAAAGCTTTCCTGAGGTTTTAAAGAAATAGTACGGTTTTTCTTCCATGTAGAAGATGGAAAAGGTTCCGCTCTTGTTCCCACAACCCCCTATTCTGTTAAACATCAGAGACTTGGCTCATAAATGTCCAGTCTGATCTGGGCAAGACCTTCTCAACACACAGGAAACTGCTAAGAAGGCCAAGCTGCCTCCAAAAAATAATAGCTGGTAGCAAAGAAAATTTAGGACTGGATATACAATCTTCCTGGTGCTGGGAAGACCAGCATTATCTGCACACCTGCACTGACCATCTTTGGAACTTTGATCACAAAGATTCCGTCTAGATTCCTTGGGATCATGACTTCATCCCCAAACTCTGTATAAACTCTCCACTTCTAGTTAACCATTGAAATCTTCCTCTCAAGATCCAGATAAATCCAGCCTTTTGCCCCCATATAACCTGCACATCTGGATGTTTTACTAATGTGCCATTAATAACCACAATTTGATGTTCAAAACCTGGGATGGGATAATTCCTCTTTGGAGAGGGTCTCACAACCTATCTCAAGCCTTTGTCTCGGTGACACTAAGCCACCCAGTGACGTTGGCTACGCATCTTCTCCAGTGCCCCATGCAGCTCCCAGCTCACAACATGCTGACTGCCTCAGATCTGGTAAGATCACTGTCTTCCTCCCACCTTTACACTTGTAATGCTCTGCCTACCATTAAAAAATTCCCAAACAACACCAGTACCAAGGCTAATCCTTGGTTCCTGACTTTGATGTTTAAAATTAATAATATCTGCATGAAACAGCCAAGATACAAAATGAGTCTATGTGCCCATCAGTGGATGAATAGTAAAAAGAATGTGGTGTGTGCACAAGAGTATCATTCAGCCATAAAGAATATCAAGGTCGTGTCATTTACTGGAAAACAAATGAAACTAGAGATCACCACGGAAAATGAACAAAATAAGCCAGACTTAAGAAAGACAAATATTACATGTGTTCCCTAAAATGTGGAATTGAAAAAATATTTAAAACTAAATAAATTAATTAATTAAATTTATTTTATGATTAAAAATAAAATTAATAAAATTTTAATTCACTTCATAATCTACAACAATTTGAAGAATAAAACAGAATTTAAAAGCACTCAGCAGAACACATGTCCTAGGTCTACGCAGCACTAGATGAAGCCAACCAGTAGCTTTTTGAAGTCCTGACTCCAGTTAAACCCTTTCCAAAATGACTACCAGTAAATTACCCTTTCCTAGGGCCCATGTGACACCAACTACCTCACCAGCTACTGCAGCGCACAGCACTACTACTCCATTCCACTCTGGGGCCGTTGGTAGAGCTTCCCTGCTTTCTGTACTGAGACCTAGTTCCATTTTACACAATTGACTAATCTTCAGCTTCCATGGCTGCTCATACTCATCATTCTGTCATCTTTCTGGAAGTCTTCTAGGTCTTGTGGGAAAAACTTGCTTTTCAAAACACATTTAAAATCCTACCAATCCATTTTTTCAAAACTGCTGTTGATGGAAGCCTTAGCAATAACACCCTGCACGAAGAACTGTCTTCACTTGGTGGTTGCTCAGTTGCAGGGACAACTGTCTTGGTCACACACCCTCACTGGAGATGTTCACTGCAGACTCTGGTGCCACTCTCATTTTTTCCTGTCAGGTGTGACAAGTACGTCTCTCTGCTCTCCTTAGGAAACTTTCCTTCTTCTTCCCCCTTTTTCCTGGCTAACCCACATATTAAAAAATTCTGAGACCTCTTCATCCCTACCCTATCTGAAGCCCACAAGCATATTTTTCTGCAGCACTCTATGGGTACAGTACAAAATGACTCACGATGGCTGAAAAAGGGCACTGTCGATTTCTCAATTCTGTAGGAGTTAGGGGTCTGTGTTCAGGCATTGCTTACACTCCATACTATTTCCACCCTGTGCACCTCATGCAAATCCTCTCAAAGCCTTCTTCTTTCTCTCCCACTTCCACCAGACACAGTCTGCTCTCTGACAACAGATGCAACTGATCTTGCTCCCCCCGGCAGACCCTGAACCTCCTGCCAGTACCACCCTTTTCTCCATCTCCCAGAGCCTAGTACCACTGCAGCCATTCTTGCTTCTTCTGCAGAGCTTTGCACCAATGCAGCCAACCTCTGCCCTCCTAGAGGGCCTCCTGACAATCAGGTGTCTGTCCTGTCTATCTGGCACTTCCCGACAACTCTAATACATCACTACTTCACCTCATACCTGACCTACATTGAAATTTGGCCCCCAAATCTTGCCTCCCACTCCCATCCCCTGAGGTGGTGGGAACCAAGGGATTAGTTAGAGTTCCTGTTCCTTTCTCTTTGATAGATCTCTACCAAAGTAGCACTGAACAAGTGAACTCCCTGGTCCAGTTTTATGGGGATAAACAGTACCTCTTTCAGGCTTATCTTCTAGTGGACACTGCAGCTGTCCCACAGCAAAACTCAAACTGAAATTTACCAGGCAGAATCTGGAGAGAGCAAACCAATGTTATTTGTAGTAGGCCTTCACAGAGTGCCCCAAGAGACAATTAAGTGTGATAAACTCAGAGAAACCACTCAGAACACGGATAAAAATTCAGCTCAATTTAGGCTCACTTAGCCACTGTCCTCAGGCAACACAACATTACATCCACAAAGCCAAAGGGACAATTTATCTTAATGCATTTTATTATTCAGTCAGTGCCAGATATTCAGAAAAAGGAATTACATAAACTAGATGCTGGCCTTTAACCTCAGAACAGTATCCAATCATTTGGCTTTCAAAGTCTTTAATAAGAGAGATAAAAGTGCTCCAAAATATATTTCCAAACTGTTATTATTACCACCCTTTGTAAGAGACCCTCAGGGTAGTCCAAACTCCCAGCTGATTGCTAAAGGCCTACTTTCCCAAGGGTGTCCCTCTAGGACAGAGCTTCTTCAAATGACTCCAGAACATTCACTAGACTAGGGAGTATCTGCAACTCCATGTCCATCCAGATGTGTCCCACCAGTGGAGGTGTCTATTGGAAGCCAGATTGTTCTACAGCACTCCTGGAACATCTAGGTCATAGTCCTGGGACCACTGACTGGCTCCTTCCAAGACCTTCTTGGCTTGACATTGAATATTGGCTCTTGGAAGCATAAGGAAGCCTCTTAAAACCTTTAAGATGCTGAACTCTGGGTAAGTTGTACAGTGGAGGGAAGTCCATCTCATTATTGGTCAGCATTGGGGCCATGCAATCCACTTTGCCCTCCTTCCAAGGACCAACTTCCTTGGCCATGATTAGTTTTTGTACCTATTGGCAAGGTCTACAGACCCTTAAACCTGCCCCCCAATTTGGTGTCAATTGGGTCAACATCTTTTCCCCCAGTCTATTTTAGTCATCCCTACCTCTCCTATGCATTGTTTAGGCCAACATATCTTAGCTAAGTTGCTACCCATTCTGACCATTCCCAGAATGCAACCAATACTTATAGCTTCCTTAATGATTCCTTCCTGCATCCCCAGACCTATGGCTGTCATCACTTTCCCTAACCTCCATCTCAGGGTCTGGGGCATTTCCACCTTATCCTTAGTTTCATTCCAACAACTTCTCAACCTCCATCTAAAGCCTGATCACCCATAACTTAACTTGTCTCACGCAATCACCCAATACCTGTTTCAATTAAGAGGGTCTATAATCTATTAGTTCTTGCCTAATGTGACATGGTCTCTTCCCATCAATTCCCCTTACAACACATCAATTCTCCCAGTACAAAACACAGATGACTCTCAAAAATTGCTACAAAATCTCCATGGTGTCAACCAGATTGTCCTTCCCATGCACTTGTTGTGCCTAACTCTTACATACAGTTTTGCTCCAATCCTCCATCTACCATTCATTACTCCGTCTCGGATTTAAAAGCTGCCTTTAATGGGTGTTTCCCTATACCCCTTCTAGCAGAGTCGCTTTGCCTTCACTTGGACAGACCCTGACATTCATCAGTCTCAGTTAACCCACACTGCTTCTGGGCTTCTGGGGCTGTTCCCACTACTCAGTCAGGCCCTTGCATGTGATTTGTTTTTCTTTTATCCCTTTCCTTTTGCCTCATAAAGTATGTAGATGATCTCCCCCCTCTTATCAGTCTCCCATAAAGACACTTCTTTTATTATTGAAGCATCTAGATTCCAAGGGATATCATATTTCTCCCTGAGGCCTAAATCTCTTCCTAATTAGTCATCTTTCTGGTATCACTTCCCACAAACATACCCAACCATACCTCCAGATGCATCCATTTGATTTCCCAGATTTCAACCCCCAACACCAAAGGACTGCTCTCCTCTTTAAGCATAGTAGGTTACTTTCACATCTGGGTTCCCTGAATTGTTCTTCTCATGAAACCCCTCTATAGGACTGGCCAGATAGCTCAGTGAACTAAAGTGCCTGCTTAGGCTGGTGTGATCCCCAGTGTGTGGTGCCAGCCTGCCCCAAGGTGCACTGAGATGATGATTGGGACTAAGCATGGGGACACATGCCTGTAATCCCAGCTCTTGGGAGCTTGAAAACAGGAGAATCACTACAAGTCTGATCTACATAGTGAGTAGACGCTGTGCTAAATACAGGGGGCGAGGGGGGTATGCTAAACCCTTCTATAAACACATTACGAGAGAGACTCACTGAGGCTTTAGATCACAAGACCTTACCCTTCTCCATCTTTTAGATCTTAAAAGAAGCTCTGAAAATTGCCTGCTCCTTAGCCCTTCCAGACCCCATCCAAGTCTTCAATCTTCAGACAACTAAACACAGGGGATGTATAGTGGGAGTGCTATCACCTGGACAAAGCCCAGGCCCTATCACATTTCTGTCCAGTTATACCTAACTATCTTAGGTGGCCACCATGCCTGCATGCTGTTGCTATGACAACCCTAATTCTCCGATGGGTGCTTAAAATCACTAGATAAGCTCCACTCACATTATCCTCCTCCCAGAATCTTCAAGGTCTCATATCTTTATCCTATCTCTCATATTCTCTCTCTAGCCCTTGTCTTTTTTAGCTCCATCCACTGTTCACAGAAATTCCCAGTTGCCATCACCTTCACCCTGATTTTAACCCACCTCTGGATTTTAGAGGTCCAAAGCCTCATGATTGTAAACTTTAATTCACCCAGTGATCTACCCTTCCCCTCACATCTCTACTCTCCCCCTTCTGAGCCCTGATCACAACCTGTTTCTTTGGCAGAAGTTCATAAAAGCCCATCCACGATTCCCATGCTTTTAAAAGGATATGCTACTGCCTGTCTTAGTTACTTTTCACTCACTGCTGGAACAAATACCCGACACTCAAAATGAAGGAAGGAAAGGTTTATTTAGCTCACAGTTACTGGAGGTTTCAGTCCATATTCGGCTGGATCCAAGGCTGAGTGGCACGTGGCAGCAAGCAGCAGTTCATGGCGGCGGAACAGCAACAAAATGGTGACAGAGGCAGCCAACCAAACACGGCAGCAGAGCAACACCAACAGCTTGAGTCTGTCTCTCTGTCACTCTTTATATTACATTCAGGCTCTCTGCCTTAGTATATCCACCCTAGACCACATCCATAGTCTCAGCCTTACTCAGACCAATAATCCCATCAGTACTAAAGCACAATCCCAGGGATCATGAATCAAGTCTCAATCTATAGAAGCCATGCCTCATGATTGCATGATGCTTTGGGGGGACAACTAGACACAAACCATAACATTCTACCCCTGGACCGCCAAAGATTCATACATATCCCTTTGTACAAAAGACATTTTAGTCCATCTAGAAGAGTTGCCAAAGTCCCAATAGTTTCAGCATTGCTGAAAAGTCCTAATCCCAAATCTCTTCCAAGATCCAAGGCAAACTCTCAACTGTGAGCCCCTGCACAATAAAAAGGTTAAACATATCCAACATTCAAAGGCATAAGATAAACATTACAATTCCAAAAGTTTCAAACAACAGGGTAATACAAAACATTGGGACCAACACATGTCCAAAATCCAGCAGGGTAAACATTAAATCCCATAGTTCCAACTGAAGCATCTGAAGCAGTCTGCGCTGAGTTGTGAGCATCATGCAACTCTGCTCCTACGGCACTCTTGGTGGTAATTCCCATGGATTCTCTCTTAGGCTGGCTTTGCTCCCTCTTAGCACGATCCATGTTCCTGGCTTTTCCAAACCTCTGGGGTTTCTACTGAACAGGCTTCTCACACCCAGCTTTACACACTTCCCTCTCAATGGCACACTGCCTGGCCTTCCAGGCCTTCTTCTGAAATCAAGGTGGAAGCCTTCTTAACCTCAGAATTCCCACATTCTGCATACCCCTATGTGGATAATGCCAAGGGTTGCTGCCAGCTGGAGCAGTAGCCGGGCTTCCTTCTCTCTTGGCTGTAGGGATCAAGGGCCCAGATTGCTGAGCACTCTGACCCTGATTCCAAAAAGCATATTCTCCATGCCAGCGCCATTTTGGAACCTGGTTTGGCCGCTTCCAAATAAATAATAAATTAAAAAATCATAACCATTCAATGCTCTGCATGCCATATGATGATATCTCAGTATTTTCTGAGGTTCTTTCTCTTTCCTACCAATCAGGTATGAGACTTTTCTCCAACTCAGGACAGACAAATTGATTTCACCCACATGCTATGAGTGTAAAAGCTTAAATCTTTCCTGGTTTCCGTGGATACTGGAGATGGATACTTTACTGGACGGGGAAATGTCTTTCTCATGGGCTCAGAAAAGGTTCAACCATTATCCACTCTTTCTAGCCAATACCATCCCCCAGTTTGAACTCCCCAACTTCATTCAATCAGATAATGGCCCAACTTTTGTTAGTTATATTACCCAAAAAGTGTCTAAATCTCTTGAGGTCCAGTGGAATTTCTACATATCTTCTAGACCTTAGTTGTCTGGTAAGGTACAGAGAGCTAATGACCTCCTTAAAACACACCTCAATAAACTATGTTCCAGTTCTGTGACAAGCCTGAATAGAAATATGAGTCTTTTCTTGCCTTCTTCTGACACTCTTATGAGGAAAGTCTGGCTAATAAATTGATCCTGATTAAAGATTTAAACCTTTAGTCCCCACAGGCCAAGTAGATAGAATTTTTATCTAGGTCATCTATAGCCCTCCAAGAGCTATATATCTGTGAGACCTTCTGCAGTTGGTACACTACACCAGCACAATACTGCACCCTGCTCATGACCCACCTGAACTCTGCCCCTCCTGGGAGTAGGCAATCTCCACTACTTGTTTCAGGCCCATCTGAATCCCAGGATGACTTGCTCTTACCTTGCCTCATACTTCACGTACTTCCTTCTATCAGCCTATGTTGATCTTACATGGATGGTTTCATTCTCAGACCACCACCCTCAAGTTCTTTACTTGGATAGGATATCTCCTTTTATAGGGTGCACTCTGTGACTTCTCCCAGAGGATATATTATTTTCTTTCCTTCTTGCTCTACTGCTGTTGAATGAGTGAACTTTAAATACCCTCTATTTTTATTATACATTTCCTGTGGGTTTCACTCAGGACTACAACTCACCTTGCCTCTGTAACAGGGATGGAATCATTTCTCACACTGATATTCATTTTCATACTTTTCAGGCCCCTCCCTGCTCTTTCTCCGTAACCTTTGTCCTGGTTCTTCTTCCTTTTTCCATGCCCCCTGGTTGCACCCTGCAGCTTCTCCTGATGGTCCCTAATTATCTTTGTAGTTAACTTGCTGAACTGTTCCAACCCCATCTTAGCCAAAAATTGATGGCTCTGTACTTTCACGTCTATGGCCATTCCAGGCCCTCTCTAGGTCTGTGTCCTTATTAATGTCATATACGTCCTCCAATACAAAATAAAAGACCCACTCTGACTCCTCATGCCAAAACTAGTTTCCCTATCACTGACAAGACAAGTGACCTAATAAGATGCATGGCTTGAGTCCTCCTGTTCTATTCCACTATGACCTCTAAATATGAGATCTCAACTAAGTGCAGACATGGCCCCATAACCACTGACACTAATCTGACCTTTCAAACTCTTTGTTGCATTCAGCACAATCTGTCCTCTGGCATATCATTAGGACATCTGCTCCCCCACGAATGTAACTATATACTACTGTTATTGGCCTCAGGTGATCATGCCAGCCACCAGGTTACTCAGGATGCTCCATTCACTGAGCTCGTCCACTTTTCCAGTTCTCCTAAGGTTGTAACGGCAGCACAGAGTTCTACAAGTGACATTATGTCCCATGCATGTCCACACTCCCATGGACACTGTCATCAACCTTGCACTCCCTCATAGTGCATCTTCTTGTCTAGCTTTGATCATTCCTCACACTGGCCCCCTAATAGATACAGTTTCTTCCTACAGTAGAAAACAAAACAAGAGACACTAGCCAAATCCCACACCAGCACCCCTTCTAGCTGCTTACAGGTGCTATCATAGCAGATATCCCGAAATTTGGGGAAGAGAAAGTAAAAGATTCACACACCTCTTTAACATCTACCATCAGTTCTGTTTACACAGTCAAGGTATTTCTTTCTCGGTGGGACCTCCACCTACTCTTGCCTTTCCACTGACTGGACTGGTGCCTGCACACTGACATACCTCACCCCACATCTCATGGGAACATCTGAGAAGTTCTATACACAGGGTGCTGAGAATGGCTTGATACTATTCTAGGATCTTGTAATTGACAGGTCCTGCTTATTTCCCCAGCTAACTGTCATGTTATACCTCCCATATTAAAGAAACACAAGAGAAATTCCACCTTTCAGATTTCCTTCCTGCAGCATCCAGTAGCCTTTTTCCTGTTCTTATTTCCAATAAAAACTCTGTTAGTTATATATAAACTCAAAGTACTATTTCTGACAATTGCCAGCTACATGGGTGTTATGGTTTATGTCTAGTTGTCCTTCTGAAGCCTCATATAGTCATTGGGCGGGGACTTCTAGAGTTTGAGACTTGATCCATGATCCCTGGGATTATGGGTTTTAGTACTGATGGGATTATAGGTCGAAGTACTTCTGGGATTATGGGTGTAGCCTAAGGCAGAGGCTAAAGTGGAGAGCCTGAATGTAATATAAAGAGAGACAGACATGAGCTGTTGCTGTTGCTGTCGCTCTGCTGCCCTGTTTGATTGGCTGCCTCTGCCTCCATATTGTTGCTGTTCCACCGCCATGAACTGGATGCTCTCTGCCCTGTTCCACTCAGCCTTGGGTCAGCCGAATATGGACTGAAACCTCCAGTAACTGTGAGCTAATAAACCTTTCTTTCCTTCATTTTGAGTGTCGGGTATTTGTCCCAGCAACGAGTGAAAAGTGACTAAGACAACTGGTAACGGATTACTATTATGAGTCAATGGACTATATAGGGATAAACAGTTGAATACACATACCTTTTGTCTTAGTTACTCTTTGTTGCTGAGACAAATGCCTAACACTCAAAAGGAGGGAAGGAAAGGTTTATTTAGCTCACAGTTACTAGAGGTTCCAGTCCATATTCAGGTGGCTCCAAAGCAGACTGACACATGGCAGAGGGCAACCTTTCATGGTGGCGGGCAGAGAGCAAGAGCACTGGGACAGCAAGCAGCAACTCAAGCAGCTAACTTCTCTTCCTACCTTACATTGAAATGCAAATCACCTGCCCCAGGGGAGGGGCAGCACCCATTTCCTCAATAATCAATTATGAATTCCAGAAGCCACCCTATGACTGCATTAGGCTTTGGGGGACACCTATACACAAACTATAACACCTTTAATCCAAACATTCTTTGGACTAGGAATCTTTAACCTAAAGGAGTAAATTCACTCAGAATGGAAAGGATTCAAGAATGAGAGGTCTACAGAGTCCTCCAAACACAAATTCATCTGACCACCTATCACTTCCAACTACAAAACAGAAAAACTGAAGCTGGAGATCAACCACACATGTAGGACTAAAATAAAGATATCCCTGAAATCATAGTGTTTTCAAGGTAGGCCATGAAAATGAATTGTTCAGCTCCAAGAATGTGAGGTGCTCGGAGGAACCATATTAGTTGCTAGGCAGAGACAATGAAATTGACATCAAACTCCTCCCAAGTGTATAAATA
The DNA here is from genome assembly GCA_004027025.1 of Myocastor coypus. Lineage (NCBI taxonomy): Eukaryota > Metazoa > Chordata > Mammalia > Rodentia > Myocastoridae > Myocastor > Myocastor coypus. The sequence goes on along the minus strand of PVJA010026987.1, from coordinate 7,001 downwards.
AACACTGCAGTCCTTGGCCAGTTCCTTTCCTCTGAGCTGAAAAGAGCAGTCCACCTGACCTCAGCTCTCTGTCTCTTATTTCTCCATCCTCCTGATATCCTTCTCCCTAGGAACTTTGAGATCTAGATGTGAATGTCCCTCATCTCATCCAGTCACTGCTTCAGGATAACATAGAAGGTTAGGTTATGGCATCTATCTGGGGAAGTAGCCAGGATCTATTAATTATAAAATCTCAGGACACATGCATGGAAGTGCACACACGCTCCTCATGAGAATTCAAACCAATATCATCCTGAGGTATGGGAATCCCAGCATCACCTCTCAGGAATCTTAGATAGAAGATTTCACGGGTTGCCTTGAGATTTGGACACAATAAAAGGAAACAGATGCCATGAAGAGCAAAGCTATCACAGTTTTCCCCCATGATAATCCACTCTGCTTCCTCTAGGGTGTACTTTTATCTTGTTTTTCATCCTATACTTAGTCACGCATCTCCCCTGAACCGTCCCTACATATTGAAGGTCATGAAGAGAAGTGAGGTGCATTTATCAAAAGAGCAGCCAGCCAGAACAGACAGCACACTTGGAGTTCAGCTACTTAGAAGGCTGGGGCAGGAGGAGCTCAAGGGTGATGTGAGCAATCTGTTAACTTGGAGACCGTCTCAAATAAAAGAAAGGAGAAAAGAAAGGAAAGAAAGAAAGAGAGAGAGAGAGAGAGAGAGAGAGAGAGAGTGGGGAGACAGCACAGTGGAATAAATGTTTGCATGGCAAGCACAAGGTCCTGAGTTTGATCCCTGGTACCAAAAAAAAAAAAAAAAAAAAAAAAGGCGGGGACCAGGAGCCAGGGTGGTGGTGTGCACTTGTGTTCCCAGTTCTTCTAGAGGCTATGATATAAAAATAACAAGTTTGAGAACAGCTTCACGCAAGTTACTAATTTATCAAGGTTCTGTCTCACAATAGAAAAGTGAAAAAGGTTTGGGCACAGGTCAGTGCACAGCCCTGGGTTCAAACCCAGTAACTCACACACACACACATACACACACACACACACACAAATGTCAGCACACACATGCATGCGCACTAAAGGTTATCTAGAGTGGTTCTTGAGTTAATGGGATTCCTGGAGTTAATGCCCAAAAGCAGTATTCTTATTCTTATCATAATGTAGAAAAATATGTGCATGAGTTGAACTAAATTCTCTGGCTTTTAATTCAGATATAACCATCCCTCACTTAAGCACGTGAATGCTAGAGAGTAGGTACTTCATGTTTACAAAGACTGTAAGAAAGAAAGGTTTTCAGGCCAGGGGTGGTAGGCCATGCCTGTAACCCCAATCACTTGGGAGGCTGAGGCAGGAGGATTGCTGTGAGTTGGAGGCCAGCCTGGCCTACAAAGTGAGCTCAAGATCAGTCTGAACTGCCTAGTGAGGCTATCTCAAAAAAGACTAAGAAAGAAAGAAAGAAAGAAAGAAAGAAAGAAAGAAAGAAAGAAAGAAGAGAGAGAAACATGTTTGTGTTGTTATTATGGTTCTTGTTATTTGTTTTTGTGGGGTTTTTTTGGTTTTTTGTTTCTTTTTTTTTTTCTCTCTCTTTTTAAGACAGACAGGGTCTCATTATGCAGTTCAGGCTGGCCTTGAGCTCACTTTTGTAGCCCAGGCTAGTCTCAAACTCACACTGATCCTCCTGCCTCAGCCTCCCAAGTGCTGGGACAAACTCTTTATTTTGATTTCTGTGATACTCATTTCGTGAAAGTTTCACAATAGGTAATTTCATCACAGCGAATAGAACCTCTCTCTAAAGACTCTGTTATTTAAGTATCTGTCAGGGAGCCTTATTTTGTATATGTCCCAGGATTTTATCCTCTCTACTGATTGAGAATGAGACATTGGTTTTCATTTGGCACTGTCCTCCATCCTTTGGTGTAGGGCTTTGGCAAGTTGTTATCCAAGCACTTCCCAATATTATTACCCAAGGGAGAATATGTGGTTAAATACAATTAGAAATACTAATAAAAGCTAGTGAAATTTATAATTTGATACTTTTGTAACTAATGGGTTTGTTCTTTAGACCATAGGAACAAATATTATGGCTAGATAACAAAGCAGATCTTAAGTTGGGAATTTGTATTGAAATTAGTTTTCCTAAGTTCTGTGTAGGCACCTCCCCTACACTTTTTTAAAATTTTATTAATTTCCGCAAGAAAGAAATAGCAATGAGACAGTTATAGAACCCGTCAATAAGACAGCCACAATAAACAATACAATGCTTATTGTTGTCTTCACAGTAGTTGTTCAGAGTACAAGATACAGATATGTTTTCTACAGACTGTTGGTACAAAAAATTGAACTAATTGAACTAACAGGGAGTAGTTGTATACACAGCCCAATATTCCATAATAGTAGTGGGTTATTAGCAGAAATAGCAATGTCAGATGCCATTGAGTCTAGCCTTTTACAACTCATAATACTAATCTGGCTTTACCTTTTATGACTTGTGGTTAAACTTTTCTGCTGGGTGGTTAACCAACCAACTTAAAGCCAAATCCCCTACAGTCTTGGAGTCTTCCAGTTAGACAAGTTTATCCCAGTTACTCCCTGCCACCTATGTATCATGAGGATCCTCCTGCAGGTCTGGGCCTCAGCCTGGGCTTCTCTGGGCCTTGTGGTTATGCCTCAGCTCACCAGTCCAGTTTTAGAAAACTCTATCTCAATCTTCTGGGCCTGGCTTGAGTCGGGATGCTGGTTTCGACTGCTTCTACCTATAGGCCGCCAAAACGGACCAGCTTCTCCAGGTTGGCTGCTGGGCTTGTCCTTAAATAAGTGTCTTATAAACAGCAGTGTGATATTATTGAATTTCTTTATTTGTATGGCTGCTTTATTTTTTAATTTCACAGCTACTGTGCATCTTTTAATTGAGTAGTTTAATAATTTATAATTTTAACATAGTTATTAAGAAGAAAAGACTTGCTAATGGAAGAAATTTAAAGACAGTGTGTTGTTGAGGTGATGGCATGGCTACTGTTGGAGGCTTTTAGTCAGCTCTACATTAAGCATCAGGAAGAAATAGCCCGACTGGATGCTTTAAAAAGCAAAGTTTGGCCAGAAATGAAACTCAAATAAAGTTTAGGCCTGTAAAGATGGAGCAGATGAGAACTTAGTTTTTGAAAATATTTGCATTAATAAGAAGTACTTTGGAAGAGATCAGTAGAAAAGATGGCCTAAGGCTATCACAGGAACAAGCAGGATGTCCCCTTCTAACATTTAAATCACAACGTAGAAAGACTACTTTGAGAGGAGAACTGCACCTACAGAGTGGGGAGTGATTTATCAGTACTGAGCTTACCCCACTCAGCCATTGACAACTTTACTCAGAAGTCTCTGAAACCACCAGGAAGAAGTGAAAAGGCTCAGGTCTTGCTCCATTTGGCTGAAAATCTTGGTGTCATCCAGATAGTGCTGGTTTTCCATGTATGAAAAATATTATAGTTGTGGGGTCAGGGAGAAGGGCTATCCCACCCAGTTATCAGAAGGCTAGGGAGGCCAGGCAATAGGGTAGAGTAATGCATGAATCTGTGAAGGTAAAACCAGTGCAGTGAAGGCCTAATGATACTTAAGAGGCCAGGAACTTGGAATGTCTGGATAAAACCATCAGAACAAAGCCCACCTAAAAGCAAGGTCATGCACGCTATAATTAAGAGCAGTGGTGTAGGAGTGGGGCCACTTTAGGCTTTTGTAGTTTGAATTGCACCTCAGATTGCCCTGGATGCTAGGCATGGAACTCCAAGTCTTAATCTTTGCCCTGCTAGATGTCCATATTTCCCTAGTCTTATCCCTTTTTATAATTTTCTTTCCCCCTTTTAGAATGGAAATTGTTACTTGGTGCCACTTATTGTATGTTGAAAACATTTAACCTTCCTTTTAATTTATAAAACCTCTCAGCTAAGAACCATCTTAAATCTCAGAGGAGACTTCATACTTCCATTTTTAACATTGCTAACACCTTTCACACTTCAACAATTCTTAAAGATGGACTAAATGTGTTTTGTATAAAGGAATGTGGTAATGGGCTGGGAATATAGGTCAGTGGTCCAAGAACCTGCCTGATGAGACTAGGTCCTGATTTCCATTCACAAACTAACAAAACAAATATACAGTGAGTCCAACAGGGCCAGGAGTGACATTTTATGGTTTGTATTTGGACATCCCCCCAAAGGCACATGCATTCATAGGCAGGGCTTTTGGGAGGTGACTGAGTCATGAGTGTACGATACTCTTCACTAGACTCCTCCACTGATTGGATTGCAGTCAGGTGTGATGTGGAGGTGAAGCCTGATGAGAAGTAGTTCAGTAGTTCATTGTGGTCTTGGCCTGCATATTCCATCCATCATCCTCCCTCAGTCCCTCTTACTGGCACACCACCAATTTCCATTTATGTTCTTAAACTTCAAATCATTTGCAAGGTAACACAATTTTACATGTGATTTGTGCTTATTCTTGGGCCTCTTCTTTACTGATACAGTGCTCAGGCTTTACTATTGTCAGTCACTGGAAGAGCACTTTAAATATATAGACTTAGAAAAATAAGTTATCTAGGAGTGGTGGTGCCCGCCTGAATCTCAGTGCTTAGAAAGTCTGTGGCTACAGAAGTAAGTTGAACACGGAAGGCCTTACATACGTGTGGGATCATTAAAGACTTCTAGAAATATTGCTTCTCTAAGTGCAGTGGAACACACATCTCTTACATAACAAATGAAAAAGGTGGATATGCTGGGAGCCCTGGAAGCTAGAAAACTGATCAAATGTGTGTAGGTGGGACTAGACCTCAGTGCCTAAAGCAAATAAGATACCTCACTCCTGAGATAAGCATCCTGTCTGGTTAAAGTCAGCTATTAGTCGCTAGGAAGCCTTGTGTCACATGTAGCTAACTTGATAAAAGTATAAATGAAATAATGTTTTGTTGCGAAAAAATATATATGCACATGGTACTTAGAATAGACATACAGATACTTTCTGTCAGTTCATTGAGAAGAAAGGTTTGTACTAATATTGCTTAGACAAGATATCATGTCTATATCTTATCCTCCCAATAACTACTATAGAGACAACAATGTGCAATGCATTAACTATTTTAACTGTGCTACTAACATATTTGAAACTATCACATTGGTATTTTATCTTTTTGCTTGTTAAAAAGAATAAAAATTAAAAAAGAAATAAATGTCAAATTTTTATGTTTTTTTTTTCTTTTTGAGACAGGGTCTCACTATGCAGTTCAGGCTGGCCTTGAGCTCACTTTTGTAGCCCAGGCTGGTCTCGAACTCGCACTAATCCTCCTGCCTCCACCTCCCGAGTGTTGGGATTACAGGCGTGTGCCACCATGCCCAACTTTTTGGTTGTTTTTGTAATCAAGAGATTTTGTGGTCCTGGCATCTAGATGTCTTCATAATTGACTTGCAATACTCTCTTTCCCAGAGGAACTGTTTCCCAGGAGGTAAGGGAAAACTCAATGGTTCAATTATTTGAAAGCGCTGTACTATTATGTACAACCCAAAGGCTTTATGAGTAAGCATCGCTGATAGTGTAGCACATCACCCAAGATTCCAAATGGCTCAGAGCCCCGCTCTCTTACCCACAGCAGTTTAACCCTCTTTCCTAGAAAGCATAGAAGCAGCTAAGAAAGCAGGGAAAGACTATCCTACTCTTTGACTCTACAGGTTCATGTTGCTTAAAAATAGAATATAGGTTCAGGAATTATTTAGTTTTTAGAATAGTCACATTCCTTTTCTAAAATATTATGCAATTTTAAAATGTATTTGGCTACTAAAGAAATGATAGCTTTGAAATAGAATAATGAGAGACATAGATTATTTTTCTCTGTAAAGAATTTAAAATCAGGAAAATGAATGTGCATTTGTGGGAGGAAGCTTATTTTATCTTAGAGTAGTAATTTTTTAGTACTAATTAAATTTATGTTTACTCTTTCTAGATTTAAAACAAGATAAAAACATTGGAATTCCTCTGAATTTTTTAGCAGAATCTGAGAAACTGTCAAACAATAAAAGGTAAAGGTAATGTTTGAAAATATGAGATCTTAAAAAATCAATTATTTGCTTGTTGGGTACTTTGGGAAGAACTCTCTTTTCCATATGTAATGTCCTCACTTGTAAATTTACTATGATGTAATATCTATGATATTAACTTATTATTCGGATCTTACATGCTTGCTATCATTCAACTTTCACCTATATAATAAATTTATGCTGTTTGTTTTCCATTTAAAAGACTCATAGTAGTGCCTTGATAATAAATATGCAGGGAATAAGATGGGTTTTATTATATATATATATATATATATATATATATATATATATATTTTTTTTTTTTTTTGTCTTTTTTGAGACAGGGTCTCCCTATGCAGTTGAGGCTGGTCCTGAGCTCACTTTTGTAGCCCAGGCTGGTCTCGAACTCGCACCAATCCTCCTGTCTCAGCCTCCCGAGTGCTGGGATTACAGGCGTGCACCACCACGCCGGGCTATATTTTGTTTTATTTTATTTTATTTTATTCTTTTTTGTGCTCTTGAGACAGCATCTCCATATGCAGTTCAGGCTGGCCTTGAGCTCACTTCTATAGCCCAGGGTGTTCTCAAACTTGCACTGATCTTCTAAGATTGCTGCAATATCCCAGTTTTCAAAGCAGCTTTTCAACAGATTTCTTAAATAAACATGAAGCACAGCATAGGAAAGAAGGAAAACTTACGAAATAGTATAGATAGTACAACCAGGAATGAAATACTGGAACATGGGCATCATTTTTGTAGTTGGTCATGCACACATTTTACTTTAGTAGATATAAAATTTACATTATGGTTTAGCTTTCATGATGCACAAAAGGCAACTGAATATCTTAAGTAATTTGAAAATTCCGGTCACCTTCTTTATATTTGTTGGTATCTAAATAACATCTCCATGGTTTCCTAAACTTGACTACAAGACATCTTAGTATG